>VZRQ01004249.1:7516-146265 GCA_013397975.1 Machaerirhynchus nigripectus | reverse complement strand
CCCAGCCCGGCCCGGCCCGGCCGTGAGTCAGCCCCGGCGGGACCGGGGGTCACGGAGAAGCCGCCGCTGGTGAAGCATCTCTTGTTCGAGTGCAGACGCCTCTAAACGCGGAGCTTCCCGAAGCATGAGAAAAGAGGACATCTTGGGCTATAATGCGAGTGTGCCCTTGAGGCCAGGAGGGCCAGTGGTAACCTGGGGTGCATCGGGAAGAGTATGGCCTGCAGGTGGTCCTGCCCCTCTGCTCGGCCCTAGTGAGGCAACATCTGGGGCGCTGTGTCCAGTTCTGGGCTCCTCAGTACAAGAGAGACAAAGAGCTACTGGAGAGGGTCCAGTTGAGGGCCAGAGAGATCATTTGGGGTCCGGAGGATCTCTTGTAAGAGCAGCTGGGCCTCTTTCATCTAGGGAACACTGAGAGGGGATCACATTAATGCATAGAAATATCTCAAAGGCGTCTGTCAGTTGAATGATGCTGGGCTCTTTTTGATAGAATAAGGAGCAATGACCATAAACTAAAACACAAAAATTTTCACCGTGGCATAAGGAAGAACTTCTTTACATTGAGGATGACAGAGCACTGGAACAGGCTGCCCAGGGAGGTCATGGGAGTCTCCGTCTCTGGAGACATTCAAAACCCACCTGGCCATATTCCTGTGCCACCTGCTCTAGGTGACCCTACCTTGTCACGGAAGTTGGACTAGATGATCTCCAGAGGCCCCTACCAACCCTAACATTTCTGTGATTCTGTGTTTATTGACGCGAGGAGGAGCGGGAGGTGGCAGTGGGCAAGGTCCTGCCGTGCCCCAGCCGGCCGAGACTGCTCCCGACTTCCCAGGGACTTCCTGGACAGGGCTGGGTCCCAGCCTCCACCTAGTTGCTGGCAGAGAAGTTAGACTCTGGTCCCAGTCTTCAAACTCTTATGTGTGTGTTGAGTCCTGGGATGTCACTGATAATATAAAATATATTTTATCTATAATGTGTAAGTAGTGTAAAATGACAGAAAAATTAACATTTGCAAGACTGAATACTTCCGTAAGTGTTTTAATGTTTCATATTTCTATTATCTTTGGAAAAAGTGGCAAACATTCATACAGACTTCATAGCTACTGTATGAAGTGGTGGTGAATAATTTGATAGATAATTTTGTTACTCATTTGCAGAATCTAGTTTTCCCTCCACACATACCAGCTTTTCCCAAGTAGATCTTAGGTCATTTTGTTTCTTCCCCAGAGGCCAGAGATACTTTCCTTTCAGTGTTTAATTTTTTTTGTTTGACAGCTCTTGTTAAAAGATGTCTGCAACAAAGCAAAAATGAGACCAGGTCTGTTTGTTGTCTGTTAACAGATACAAGCAAAACTCCGACTTCTATGCTAGCACTGCCATCATGGTGTATGCCACGGGCCAACAACTCCTATAGATGAATCTATGCAGCAGACCTTGGCCAAGAAGTTCAGTACAAAACTAAGAGAGGATGGGCTCAAGCTGTAGCATTAGAAAAAATGAGAGAACACAGTCCACCAGGTAACGCTGCTGTATTTAGTATGTGTCTCCCTGACAGAGGTGAATCATGAGAGCTGTTGCATGTATTTTGTTTGGTTGGGCTTGAAATTTGTTTTTCAGTTCTGGTTCTCATTCTGTTTTGTTTGGTTTAGTGGTTACTTCCTGCTGGTCTGGGGGTTGAAAGACAAGAGGAAGTGCCTGATGTTGGTATACTTGGGACCATATAGTTTGAATACCATCAAGCCTCATAACTTCGTCAGACTAAGATCAAAGGAGTAAGCAGGAGATTTTTCCTGTTCAGTGAATGTGCTGTTGAATGCCAGCAATTACAAAGACTAGCTAGGTGTGTTTGGCCATACTAAGCAGAGAAATGAAACCATCATAGTCCTCATTAAATGTTTTTCATAAGGGAATGGATATAGGAGCATATTTTCATTTTAGGAAACAAAAAAAATGTGAAAGAAGACCTTGTATTTTAAGTATATTTTGCTTATCCTCATCTCTCTGGGTATAATAGCATAGTAATGGTTTTGATCATATAACTTTTCTTTCTTTCTTTTTCCGTCCTACTAAGCTACGACACTGCTCAGTAACTAATAATTTCATTTGCTTATATTTTTCCTAAATTTCTTGAGTTGGAGATGCTCTGGTTGTGATTCGTGCATATTTCAATTGTGTCATTTAGTACCAGAATATAATAAACTTTTAACAGCTTTCATATCTATGAATTCCTATAGGAAGCCTACAAATTCATGAATATAATGGAAAATGCAGACAGTAATATAAAACTTCTGTTTTGCAAACCAGCAGATTGCTGTTGGAACACACTTTCTGTGCGACCTGGATCAATAAAGAATGCATTTTAAGATTGTAACTGTTTTCTATGTTTTCTATGGCTTTAATTAGCCTGGCAGAAATAATTTCCTATTCCGTGAATGTGACTCTTCTACTTAAGCATTGTGGAGTTGCCAGGAGCACAGCAAGGGCACAGAGCTGGGCTTCCTCATAACTGTCTGGGAAATGTCAAATACCTGTTTAAAATATTAGTATTTTCTAAGGAAAGAGCACAATGTGTCCCAGCACTAACTTTCCCACAGCAATGTTTGTGAACCCAACAGGCAGAAGATGGGAAAAGGCTAATACTTCTACCATATACGTTTCTGGGAACATGGACAGCAGAGAGTGGATGGTCTGTCAGATAATTTTCCTGGTTTTACAATTTTCTTTGCACTCAGATACCATAATGATAAATGTAACTACATTTCTCCAAAAATTAGATATGTAGATTATATAGATGATTTATATCTCCATTCTCAAATGGAAGGTATCATAATAACTTAGCAATGCTGAAAATTTGTTTTAAGTAAAGCTGTTATTTAATAATCAGTTCTTCTGCTTAAACTTTTCAAGCAAATACTTGAGACTAGCTTCCAGTTGAATTCTTTTAGTTTTGCTGTTTACTCAGTGCTTTATATGTTAGAAGTAATGACACTGTGCTTTTAAAATCTTTTTTTGTAAGTATAATCTGAAGTGTAATATAAATTTAAGGAGTCTGTCTTGCCTCAAAGTGGCTTAATACACTAATTTAGTTTAGAAAACATTTCAGTTTGAGAAAGGAATAACATTTGCCTTTCTGTATCCATTTGAATAAACAAAGGAATGTTACATTAAATGTCTCATGGCAGGTCCAATAAAAACCCAGAATGGAATTTGGGTGCAGAAATCAAAAGTTGTAAGTCTGGAGGCATTACTGATTATCTGGTTACCAGGTAAGCATATAGTTGGTTCTCCATTGTACTTTAATTCTTTTGCTTTTTACTGTCTCAGATTTCAGATACTGTGAATGTTAATATAGACACAGTAATTTTGATAATTATTTCATGCTCAGTCCATTCGAAATCTAGAGACTAAACTTCACAGTATTTCACTCTTCAGAGAGGCTTATTATGTTAGGAAGTTTCAGACCATGCATGAAATAGAGGCTGATTTAAGAACCTTGTGAATTTTGGTAACAGCTATTGCTTTTTAGAATATAGGAAGAAGAGGCTCTACCCGCCTTTTTCTATAAAGCCTGAGTAGATAGTGAATCTTCCCCAAGTCAGAATACAAAGTTGTAAGATTTCCTTAGCATGATAGGGAATCAAACTACAGCTTCCATCTGTTAGGACTGTGGCCTGGCTACCAGACTTTGGCTACATAGTTAATTAAGGTGTATTTACTATGCTTTTGAAGGGTACAGAAAAGGAAAAGTGCTCCACTGAAATAGTGACAGAGTAGATCTGTCTATGTGGCTCTGCAGTCCCAAGGCCTACCTTGGCCAGATATTGGGTAAACTTACAGTTTAACAAGTGAGGGCTTGTTGTGCAAAGAACCCTTAGCACAGGGTACAGTCACGCTCTTCCTGTTCTCCCTGACTGTCCCTGGGGCTTTTCTTTAAACAGTGGCAAAGCAAAATGGTGGAAAAATGTGCTGTAGCTTCATGGTTACGGCACTTGCTGGGAAAATCAAAGCTTCCTTCAATCGGAAGAGGAACTTGAACCTTTATAGTCCACTTTGTGGACAGTTTTAGGGGTGTAAAGAGGAGGGGAGAAAACAATAAAAGAAAAACCTCTTCTACAAGGAAAGAATAAGCTGTGCTCTATTCTTTAAAAGAATTGGCATAGAAGGAGTCTCTGTTTCCCAACAGGCAGAGATATTTTCTATCAAGTATGGGTGATTCAGATAGGTTTGGAGACAGCTATTTGCTACCATTTCTTTTTTGCTCAGTGTGCTTCATGGCTTGGAGTCTGTTCTGAATTACTGCACTGCTCCATGAGCTCTGTGTGCATTAGGTCCCCTAACATAGAAGCTAAACATGTCACTTTCAGGTTTCTAAGTCAATTATTGGATATAACTCAGAAATTGTGTACTGGAGAAGGGAACTAATTCTTTATTTCATCTCTAGTTTTCAGTCCCAGTCACAAAATCAGTAGTTACAACCTGAAGAATCCTGCATTATTAAATCTCTATTTATTAACTCTCTAACAGAGGTAAATTTACTTAGGCAAAAACCCCTACTCAACACCTTCTCAAACACCTACTCAAATTGTATTATAAATTATAACTAATTAAGTTTATGGTATCAGAAAAATACTAAGTAAAGCCAGAGATGCATTTCTTGTTCTTTTAAAAGCTTATTGTATAGTAAGTCTCCATAAATACTTCATTCATGGATGAACAAGGATCTGGAAAAATTAAAACATAAGAAGGGAGTTTGTAGAAGGTGGAAGCAGGGATGGGTAACCTGAGAGGAATACTGAGGCACTGTCTGGCATGCTAAGATGTGTCTATGAAAGCCAAAGTCCACTTGTAGTTGAACCTGAGGAATTATGTCAAAAGCAGCAAGATAAAGTTCTTGAGTACACAAGCAGCAAAGGGAAGAGAAGAGGAAATGTGGACATGCTGCTGAATGGGGAGGTGGCCCTGGTGACACAGGATATGCAAAAGGCTTTGCCATCTTCACCTCAGTCTTTACTAATAAGACTGGCCTTCAGAAATCCCAGATACCAGTGGGAAAGATTGGAACAAGGAAGACATACCTTTGGTGGAAGAAGATCAGGTCAGGGCATACACAAGCAAACTGGACATATGTAAGTCTGTAGGTCCTGCTGGGAGGTATCCATGACTGCCAAGAAAGCTGGATGATGCCATTGTGAGACCAGTTGATAATTTCGGATTCATCATGGTGACTGGGAGAAGTGCCTGAAGACTGGAGACAAGTAAATGTCACTCCTATCTTCAAAAAATGCAGGAGAAGGAGGACCAAGGGAACTACAGGCCAGTCAACCTCACCTTTATCCCTGTGATGGTGATGGAGTAGCAAAACCTGGAAACCATTTCCAGGCACATAAGGGACAAAGGTAGTCAGCATGGATTTACCGAGTCATGCTTGACCAACCTGATACGATCCTGAGGTGCATCCATGAGATGACTGGCTTGGTAGATGAGAGTAGCATCTTCATTTCTGGGTGATGGGGCAGAGTGTATCCACAGCAAGCTTGCTGATGATGCAAAACAGGTGGGTGTAACAGACACACCAGAAGGTCCTACTTCCATCTGGAGAGATCTGGACAGGCTGGAGGAATGGGCTGACANTACATAGTTAATTAAGGTGTATTTACTATGCTTTTGAAGTGTACAGAAAAGGAAAAGTGCTCCACTGAAATAGTGACAGAGTAGATCTGTCTATGTGGCTCTGCAGTCCCAAGGCCTACCTTGGCCAGATATTGGGTAAACTTACAGTTTAACAAGTGAGGGCTTGTTGTGCAAAGAACCCTTAGCACAGGGTACAGTCACGCTCTTCCTGTTCTCCCTGACTGTCCCTGGGGCTTTTCTTTAAACAGTGGCAAAGCAAAATGGTGGAAAAATGTGCTGTAGCTTCATGGTTACGGCACTTGCTGGGAAAATCAAAGCTTCCTTCAATCGGAAGAGGAACTTGAACCTTTATAGTCCACTTTGTGGACAGTTTTAGGGGTGTAAAGAGGAGGGGAGAAAACAATAAAAGAAAAACCTCTTCTACAAGGAAAGAATAAGCTGTGCTCTATTCTTTAAAAGAATTGGCATAGAAGGAGTCTCTGTTTCCCAACAGGCAGAGATATTTTCTATCAAGTATGGGTGATTCAGATAGGTTTGGAGACAGCTATTTGCTACCATTTCTTTTTTGCTCAGTGTGCTTCATGGCTTGGAGTCTGTTCTGAATTACTGCACTGCTCCATGAGCTCTGTGTGCATTAGGTCCCCTAACATAGAAACTAAACATGTCACTTTCAGGTTTCTAAGTCAATTATTGGATATAACTCAGAAATTGTGTACTGGAGAAGGGAACTAATTCTTTATTTCATCTCTAGTTTTCAGTCCCAGTCACAAAATCAGTAGTTACAACCTGAAGAATCCTGCATTATTAAATCTCTATTTATTAACTCTCTAACAGAGGTAAATTTACTTAGGCAAAAACCCCTACTCAACACCTTCTCAAACACCTACTCAAATTGTATTATAAATTATAACTAATTAAGTTTATGGTATCAGAAAAATACTAAGTAAAGCCAGAGATGCATTTCTTGTTCTTTTAAAAGCTTATTGTATAGTAAGTCTCCATAAATACTTCATTCATGGATGAACAAGGATCTGGAAAAATTAAAACATAAGAAGGGAGTTTGTAGAAGGTGGAAGCAGGGATGGGTAACCTGAGAGGAATACTGAGGCACTGTCTGGCATGCTAAGATGTGTCTATGAAAGCCAAAGTCCACTTGTAGTTGAACCTGAGGAATTATGTCAAAAGCAGCAAGATAAAGTTCTTGAGTACACAAGCAGCAAAGGGAAGAGAAGAGGAAATGTGGACATGCTGCTGAATGGGGAGGTGGCCCTGGTGACACAGGATATGCAAAAGGCTTTGCCATCTTCACCTCAGTCTTTACTAATAAGACTGGCCTTCAGAAATCCCAGATACCAGTGGGAAAGATTGGAACAAGGAAGACATACCTTTGGTGGAAGAAGATCAGGTCAGGGCATACACAAGCAAACTGGACATATGTAAGTCTGTAGGTCCTGCTGGGAGGTATCCATGACTGCCAAGAAAGCTGGATGATGCCATTGTGAGACCAGTTGATAATTTCGGATTCATCATGGTGACTGGGAGAAGTGCCTGAAGACTGGAGACAAGTAAATGTCACTCCTATCTTCAAAAAATGCAGGAGAAGGAGGACCAAGGGAACTACAGGCCAGTCAACCTCACCTTTATCCCTGTGATGGTGATGGAGCAGCAAAACCTGGAAACCATTTCCAGGCACATAAGGGACAAAGGTAGTCAGCATGGATTTACCGAGTCATGCTTGACCAACCTGATACGATCCTGAGGTGCATCCATGAGATGACTGGCTTGGTAGATGAGAGTAGCATCTTCATTTCTGGGTGATGGGGCAGAGTGTATCCACAGCAAGCTTGCTGATGATGCAAAACAGGTGGGTGTAACAGACACACCAGAAGGTCCTACTTCCATCTGGAGAGATCTGGACAGGCTGGAGGAATGGGCTGACAGAAATCTCATGAAGTTCAACAGGAATTGCAGAATCCTGCCACTGGGGAGGAATAACCCCAGGTTGATAATGCACTAGCAGTGTGCCTTTGCAGCAAAGAAGGCACATGACATCCTGAGCAGCAGGTTAAGGGAGATGATCCTTCCCTTCTACCCACTGATAAGGCCTATCTGAAGTACTGTGTTCAGATCTGGGCTTCCTGGTACAAAAGAGAGAGGTATACTTTGATTTGGAACAGCTCCTTACATACTTCTATTTTCCATCTGAAGAGAGATCAAAAATTGGATATTTATCTGTTAGCTACATAGACTTTATCTAAGTCAATAAGTTTATGGGTTTTTTTTGTTGTGAATTATGTCAGAGGTCTCTCAATATCCTGAGGCAAAATTTTGAAAATGATGGTTATTTAGAAATTTTATGACAAACACATTTTTATTTTTTCATGACAACAGAGCGGTTCTTTGAAATCAAAATTTTCTTCAGGAATTCAGACACTAGGAGTAAAATTTTTGATCACAGTAGAGAACACAGGAAAACAATTTCCATCTCATTAGGACTAAGGTATTTACATAACTTGCAGAAAACCAATAGGTAATGCTGCTTTGCCTAGCTCAGACTAGAAAACTGTAACCATGGTGGAATGCTTTCACTGTGGGAGTAGTGCAATAATGGGTGAAGGCTGTTTCTGTCAGGTTTCTCACTCGGAACATTCTTGGTTTTGTTCCAGTGCAATGCAAGACAATATTTTATTTATACTCTCAAAAAACCTGTGGAATGGGAACTAATTTCCTATACAGCTCTGCTGACAATGTAATATTATGAGCACTTGTTTGGCTTCTTTCCCATGCAAGAGATCTCCAGCAAAGGTTCTGTGGTTCTCAGATTTTCTATTAATAATAATTTACATAAAGATCGTATATGTCTAGAGAAGGATAATTTAAGTACCATCTGGATAGAATCATAGCAACTCTTTTGCTGTAATGTGTATTTAATAACTTCAGCCTAGGCTTGCAGAGATGATGTCTAATGCTATTGAAAGAAAGTAGTTACAGTATATGAGATCATGCTTTTAGAACTACAAATGCCAAGGAACATTAATAGGTAATTGAATTCTTTATGTGTCTGTTCATATTACAGTATCTTGTGATACTTGCCACCCACATCTGAGAAAAGCAAACCTGTTAAGTGTTAGGAAACAGGCTCTGATCATCAGCCTTTCTGCATACCAGACTCCTTTTAGAGCCATCAAAAAATTTCCTGGCTTGGCTCTGCAAGCAGAAATTTTTCCATTAAATGGACTGAAGTTGTCTCCAAGCTGTCAATTTGATAACTCAAACACTTGCTTTTTCTACTGATCAAACCTACTCTTAGCCCAGCCAAAAAGGTACCCGCTTGAGATCTTACTGAGTAACTTATAGGTTGTCAAAGGACTATTCTCAGGTGATATGATTTATAGTTTCAGATGGTATGTATGGTATACAGGAAGAAAAATTAAAATTAAGACAATTATCTGAACTACAGTGGGTAAACTCCCTGCTTGGGCTTGCCACTTCTGACTTTCTGCTGCACTCTAATCCTTCGTTGTATAATAATGTCATATAATAATATGGCCTTGGTATGAGTCTAGCATTGGCTGCCTCTATTGAAATACAATTTTAGGCTCTGATCCAGCAGATGGAAATGCTAGCTGAGAGTCGTAAGTCAGCCACAGAGAGGATTTCCCTACATTTGTGCCTTTATTTAAAATGAAAATACATGGCATGCAATTCACTTTGGCTTTTTATTCTGCTGTTTGACCTGGAGGCCTTTGGTGTTGAGGTTTTCTAGCTCTGAAACAGATGAAAAGCATGGCTCAAGAGATCTGATATGCAGGACTGCAGGTGACACTGTGTCAAGAATCAGAGGAAACTGCATTTTCAACCAATAAAAACATTTTTCAAAAGTTTTCAGAAAATTTTATTTCTTTCCTGTGACAAAGAGCCTACAAAGGCAGAAGTTCAGCCCCAAGTGCATGCTTACTTTTGCTTACTGATTTTTGTCTTTCTTAGGGCTTGTCCTACAAGTAGTTTGCCTATGCTTTTAGCTTTACACAGCCACATGGTGCAATTGACTTTAAGTGGTTTAATGACTTGCATACCATTAACAAATGTGTTTTGGGGACAAACAAAAACATTTTCACATGAATAAAAAAATTGTTCAGTAGAGGTGGCTGTGTAGCTGAGGAGCAGTGGGAGAAGATATCTGGTCCTATCTAACATCCATTTCTGGCTAAACCAGCAGTTCTGATTTTTCCTTCTTCCTTCATTTCTGCCCTTTGCCAGTCTAATGACCTTCCTTGTGCCATCTCTGGTTCTTACCTCATTCCTTGAGTAGCCAGTTCAACTCAGTAACCAGAAGAAATGCATTAATCTTTTGATTATTTAATTTTCTGTCAGTTTAGTGAGCTGAATTTAGAGACCTGAACTGGCTGTGGAAGAAATCAAACACCAGAGAGAGCAGAAGGAGAGAAGCATGGTGGTGTAGTTGGTAGCAGAGAAGTTCTCATGGAACTTCAAGGGAGCCAGATAATGGGAGAAGTCATTGCAGAAGCAGAATTAGGAGGACTATTAGATACAGCTGTGAGACAGCTTTACGACAAAATGATGTCCAGAAGGGATTAGGGATTAGCCCTTGAAGATGAATAGGTGGAGGCAAGCATGGGGGGCTGGTTATTCAGGAGACGCTCTGGAATTCATGTCTTCTATACAGAATCGTGGGGAAGCTGTCTGTTGTACATACCACGGACCAAGAAACAAGTCTGAGTCACAAAGATTATCAGCATGTTTGCACGTCTTGAACTACAGCACTGTCTAGATTCTGGCTTGTTCAGTAGGAAATAGTAAAATTACAACAGTATTTAAGCTAAAAACTGAAAACTGTGTCATTCACTGGTTCCAGCATTCAGTACTAATGAAAAATGGGTATATTGTGTCTCAAAAGCTGTTGGATAGAATATGATGCATGAGTGCTGAGGAAAATGGAAACTATTGAACTTGTATCTCATTTTAAGTTTTTCACTTCTTCATTGCCTGTATGGTATATTTCTTATTTCTGTGTATAGAAGGAATGAGACATTACAACACAATTTATCACAACTGTTTTATGTATGCAACAACTGTACTCCTTTACTAGTAAAGACTATAGGATTCACAAAACATTATTAAAAAGAAACTGTATGAACAACGTGGTTCATCAGATTAGAGCTTTTCATATATTTCCCTCATTCTTCTCTATGTATGCCATTTTCTACACTTTGCTGCTCTGTTATTTGATTTCTGTCTTCTTCCCACTCCCTTACATGGAGTGACTGAAGTCTTAATTTACTTTTCTCGTCCATGTTTTGCCTTCCATTCTCAAAACAAGCATTTTAATGTAACTTGATAGCATCTTGTATTTGTCTGTTACTAAGGGAATATATACAAAAAGGTACACAAGAAAAGAAAGTCAGCATTCAGTGTGCACATGTATGTGCCTACCTCTCAAATGCTTTTTTTCCTTCATTTCTTTGCTTATTTTTCCACCAGTGACAAAATACAGTACCAAGAGCCAAGGCTATCCAATGCTTCCTGGTACAGGGTCTATTTTCAGCTTGTTATAACTTTATCAAGCATCAGCCATTTGAGATGAAAGCTTTACTGCTTCACATCCTACCCAGCAAAATAGCATTCCATTCTTATTTTTAAATTTGTTTACTTTTAATTTTTTTTTGTGTGTGGAGTGGAACATAAGAGGAGAGAAATAAGTTGATTTATTGTTAATGCCAGCTAATTAAGCTGTTTCCTAGAACATGAATACTGAAGAATATTTTTGCTTCTTTTGCCAGAACTAAAAATTCTTGTGCCTGTTTCTCTGAAAATTTTTCTGATAGCTGTAGTCTCATTTCGGAGGCATTTGAATAGAAGTCAGTGGCTACATTCAGCAAACAACCTAAGTGGATGTACTGATCTCTTCTTGGATAGTCTTGTGTTTAGGGCCTTCAGCTGTACTTGAAGTATGGGACAGCCTTGTCTAATACTTCTAATTTTTATACTGAATCTCCCACACAAATCCTGTAACCTCTAAGGTAAGGAAACATTCTGTCTCACCATGTAGGGTACCTAAATTTTTTTGTATGGAACAGAACACCTTTGACAAGAAATGTTCTTTTTCTAATATATCCCTTTCTGTGCAGAATCCCTGCTGTGATGGAGAAACCCCTGTGTAGGGATAACCATTTAATATGGAATTATTGTGAGTGTAGTCACACTTAGAATATATAAACTGGGCCATTTCTATATTCCCTGGCAACTTTATTATGCACTAGTGGATAAAGTTTGGGAAGAAAATATACCTTTCTTTCTTGGTTTTGTAAATGATCCCTGAAAATGGCTGTTTTGGTTTGGGTTTTTTTATAAAGCCTTTGTCAGGTTCAGCCCATCATCATAGATGCCATTAGAGAATATAAAATTGCTTTTTTGTTAAATTGATTATTCCCTCCAAAAGTGCGTCCAACTGTAATTCTAGTATTTCTAATCTGTTCAATGAATACTTGAATTTTTGCAGAAAATAAATCTGGGTTTTCTCTTTTCATCTTTAGTAAAGAACAGATGAATTTAATTATAACCTTATAATTGTTATGATATGATTATTATGATTGTTAGAGAGAAATGCCTCTGCTCAAATTAAGATGCAAGTAAGACCATATGCCAAAGCCAATAGTACAGATTTTATTTAACTATAAATGTGAACTAGAGAAAGACAGAAAGAAATAGAAAAGAGAGGACGAGAGGGAGAAAGAGAGTGAGACAACTTAAGTAGAGTCACCACCCCTGTGGATCCAGTGGTGTCCCATTGGTCCTTTTCACTCTGAGCTTGTCGGTGTTGGGGGTCCCATGAAACACAGAATTCTGTGGAATAATATAGTTCAGGTATAGGTGGGAATGCCCAAGCACCTCCCCGGAGGTGGGGGGATGTTTTACGCTGTCTTTTGCAACAGTGAATCTGTTGCAACATGTGGATCAAGTGCAATCCTCTGGTGGAAGGCCTCAGGAATGAATAAGAGGGACGCTTCCAGGGTCTGTGATGGTTTATGGCACCTTCTAGACATGACAGCTGCCTCTCAAATCAGGGCAGTTGAATGTCCCATGAAAATGTGACCTTCCGAGGGGGCGGGAGGGAGAGTTTTACAACTGGGCCAGTTTATGTAAGGGAAGACAACTGTCATGGTAAAAAGCACCATTTTGTCTCTGTTGGGTCTGCTTCTTATCTGGCCTAAATCTCAGCTTGTAGCCTCCGGTGGTGGATGTTCACCCCCTCTGTTTTATGCAGACCAGAGGCTTTGTCACCACCTCCCCAAAAACTCTCCTCCTCCCCTGTGGTTTGTAGGAGGAGAGCATGCAAACCTGGCCTCAGCAAATGAGTCTGTGGGCTGGGGCCTCTCCCAGCCTCGCTTGCTTCTCCTTAGACTTGAGATAGTTGGACAATAGTATGGCTTTATCTTATCTCAAGTTCCTGCCAGCTAGCTTAAATCACAGTCCAATTTCCTTAAATCCAGAAGGCATATCTGGAGGGGTTGGCTTTGGTGGTTTTAGATGAACAATTGCTTCTTTGCGCGGTTTGCTACAGTGGGCAAAGTCCTTTGGTGATCTTAACAGTGTTTAAGACAATAATGATTTTTAAGTCTCTTACAATAATAATATAAGCATTTGAAAAATTGTGCTCTCAAAAGCATGTCACAATTTGGTAGCTCAGTTTGAAACCTATCAGTACCATGTAGTTTAGCAACCATTCACCCTGAGCTCAAGTAACCTGAAAAGGATACATGACTCTGAATAATGTGTTGAGGATAAAAATTGCAGAAGTAGAGTCAGCTAACTTAATTTTTTGAAAAATCTGATTTTTCTGTATCATGGTATTCATGTCTAAAATGTGAAGAATAACTCTTCCTTAAATCCATACGACATTTGAAAAAAAATGAATTAAAAAAATCAAGAATCCAGGAGCTACATATGCAGCAAGGCACAAACTTCATTAATACCCGAAATAGATACATTGCATTGGAGCAATTAAATAGAGACTCAGTTTCAACATTTTAAGATTTTCTGATTTTAGTTAAGTCAAATAACTTATATTTATTAATTTGTTATAAAATAATTTATCTTTCCTATTAGGGGATGCCTTGTCTAAACTAGATTAATTCAGTTAAGATTTCAATCTGCTGAGATTATTAAGAGAAGTTTTTTCTGTCATCAGTGTGCCATGCATCAGATGGCCAGCTACATCAAATAACAACAAATTACAGACTTGTTTTATCAAGTGCTGCTATGCTTTTAAAGGTCTGCTCAGCCCTGCAAATAAAGATTCTACTCCTTTTGGCAGAAGAATGCTGAATTTTCCTTTAAATTCAATTTGCAATTCAAATCATGTCTTCAAAACAGGATTATCAAACATCAGGTTCATGCAGGATTCCTAAAACATCTTAATGCAAGTTGGCAGTCATTTATCACGCATTATTAAACAGTTTTCAGAAATCACAATGTTGTCACTGTAATTAGAAGCCTCTTTATATTGTACTACATAAGTGGCTTATTAATCTGAAAAGAAAGTTATTAATAGATGGGTCTTAATTGCTATAATTACATTAAAAGTAGTCTTGTTGTAAAGCCTGAGAAAACTCTAGTTGCTTTACAGACTTTCATGTCTTTGGATGATCATTATGAAATGCCAGTGATTTTAAATTAGCTTTCAGAGATAATTATGATTTAAATTGTAAACCCCACGTTAGTATAGTATAGCCTGAAAATACCTTCTGCTTTGAAATTCTAATATAACTAAGGATAATTCTACCAAGGCTGCAATCACAATTCTGGTATAATTTTTTTTTTGGTAGGAGTATTGATTAATTATTTTCTTTTCTTGTTTGAAGGGCAGGTAAACCTGGTGATAAGCAGATCATCCAACTACCAACTACAGGGTGATCTTAGAATTACACAGATTGTAGTGTTGGCATACTTCAGGGGTCAGCAAAGGGAAAGTGATACTGTTCTCAAAATAATTACTTTTTGTAAGTATTTTTAAGGTTCTCACCCATAAAGAAAGTAAGAATTGAATTTGGAAAGCCAGATCAGATTTCCAGAGCTGCTGCTACATGGATTGGAATGGGAGCCTCACCATTTGCAGTTACGTTCACTCTCATTCATAGCGTTAGCCATGATTTGTCTCTGCATACAATTGATGGAGGGGAAAAAGAATATTTCACAGAATCGTTCAGATTGGAAGGGTGCTCATGCTCATCCACTCCAGCCTCCTGACCAGAGCAGCATCAACAATCAGATGTAATTTCTCAGGACTTTGTCCTCTTGCATCTTGAAAACCTCCAAGGATGGAGTTCATGCAATTCCTCTGGGCAAACTGCTCCAGAGCTTATTTATATTGTTTTCCTTGTATAGTCAGAATATCCCATCTTTTGAGTTTATGGACACTGTTTCTCATTTTCCCACTGCACCTTAGCAAAGAACCTGACTCTGTCTTCTTCATGGTCCCTAAGTTCCCCTGAAGCTGCCTCTTCTGAACAAGATAAACAAGCCCAGATCCCTCAGCCTCTTTTCACAAGGCAAATACCCCAGTCATGGATGATCTTGGTGGCTCTTTGCTGAAGTCTCGCCAGCTGGTCAATGTCTTTAATGTACTGAGGGGCCCCAAACTGAACGTGAGGCCTCACGCATTTGGGAGCTCTCTGAGAGTGGTTTAACAAGGGCCAGGTAGAGGTGATTGATCACTTCCCTTGACCGAGTAGCTGCAGTCTTTTTTCTTTGTTTACAAGTCAATACACAGTTAGCCTGAAGAATCACGTTTTTTTAACCCATTGTTGTGGTTTAACCCTGGGTATCAACTGAGACCTATGCAGTTGCTCACTCACTCCCCCTCAGTGCTGGGGAGAGAATAAAAAGGGTAAAATTGAAGAAAACTCATGGGTGAAATAAAAGCAATACAATAAGTAAGATAGAGAAAGGGCTAAAAAGTAAGGAAAAAACCCAGTCAAAGAGAAATGAAAAGAATATCTAATAATTTTTTCTTGACAATGTAAAAGAAAACAATTGCTCACCACCAACTGACCAATGCCCAGCCAAGCTCCACCAACCTCCCTCAGTTTTGGTGCTGAGAACAACATCCTGTGATCTGGAATATCTTCATGGTCAGTAGGTGTAATCTGTCCTGGCTGTCTTCCTTCCAGGGCATCTTGTGCACCCCCAGCCTCCTCACTTGAAGAGGGAATGTCAGGAGCAGAAAAGGCTTTGACTTACTGTGTAAGCCCTGCTCAGCCGTAACTAAAGCATCCCTGCACTACCAACACCGTTTTCAGCACAAATCCAAAACACATCTACTGTGGAGACAATTGACTCTATCCCAGCAAAAATGAGTAGAAACATCCAGTTGTTCAACTGTGTAGACTATGACGTCCCAACATAGGTACAAGAAAGCTGTGGAACTTCTCAAGGCCTTGCTAAAGAAAAGATGCAGGACATTTGCTATCCTCCCCACATCCACAAATACTCTTTCATCATAAAAGGCATTTGGCACTGGATATGTTAACCATGGTATACTCTGGTATACATGGTATAACCACGCTGCCTGTTCCCAATCACCTTCTTTGCCTTCTTGTGCCTAGAAATAGCTTTCAAAAGGACACATTCTTTGATATTCCCAGGCACTAAATTGTGTCTGATCAGATTTCTAGTCCTCAGATCAACAAGATCTTAAGATTATTGCAACATTAGCGTTCCTCCAGTTGTCAGAACATCTCCTGATTCCTACAGTCTTTCAAAAATAGTGTAAAGCAGCTTTACAGTGGTGATGGCAAGCAGTCAGATACATATCACCTGATCCTGTGGATCTGTATAGTTAAATATTTCTTAAGATACTTGACTCTATTGCTTTCCACTGTGGATGGTTCTCTTTAATCCTCTCTCTAAGGACAGAAGCCAGTGTGAAGCACCTGGCCAGGGGCAGACTGAGGCAAGGAAGGCATTGAATAACTCACCACCCCTTCATGTCCAGGCAATGTTTCTATATTCTTCTTATTAATTTGCCCTTGCTTCTTTTTTACACTGGAGCGTAGCTGTGTTCCCTTTTTAGGAAAAGTGGTCTGAAACATCTGCTCATTTTCCTGAGTACTAGGATAATTCTGGTTTTGCACTTGAAGGTTTCCTTGAGGACCTGCCAGGTCTCTTGAACTTTTTGCTTTCAGAGATCCCTCCCACAGAATCCCATGTATCAGTTCCTTGAGGAAGGCAAAACTTGCTCTTCTGATCATGAGGTCTGTGTATTCACCCTTCTCCTTCCCCTTTGGGATTTTGAACTCCACTGTTTCCTGGTCCCTACAGCCAAGGCTGCCACTGATAATCACATTGTCAAGCAGTTCTTGTTCAAGGTCATGGTTGGTCCCCCTAAAATATGTGGCAATAAGTTTTCCCTGACACCCTCCAGATGACTTCTAGATTTTCATCTTGCCGTGTCACCCCTTCAGAAGATGTAAGAGAAGATAAAGTCTCCCATAAGGTCCGGAGTCTGGTATGAGTTGCTTAAGAAAACTTCACAGAAGCTTCATTTACTTCCTGAGTACAGTGCTGTCCTCAGTGGTCCCTTCTCTGACCCTGACTGATGAGTTTTCACCCAGTCTGTCTTCTATTACAACGCAACACTCAAAGTACTCCTTCATGTATTCAGCCATGCCCTCTCCTCTTCTCCTCTGACTCTCTTTCCTACAGAGGTTTTGTCCATCCATCAGTGATGTCCTTTTGAATCCACAAGAACTGAAAAAAACTCAGGACATGAGTTTGCTGAATCTGTACTTGGCCACTAGCTTGCACTAGCATCAACAATAGGTTGTGTAGCTCAGACTGCATCAGGAAGCAGTGGAGGCTGCTGTATGAAAATAAATCTTACAGGACTGCACCGACTGCTGATAAAAAAAGGGCTGTTGGAGGGATCATTCTCAAAAGCCTTCATACAATCCACTGATGCATCAATATGACTCTGCTTCTGAGTAAGCAGCTGAGGCTGGCTTTTAAACCGTGGCTCTGACTAGTAATTGTGTGTGTGTAAGTGAACTGTGTGAGGGAAGTGTACCGTGTGAATAGTTAACTTCTGTTAATAGCAGTATCTTAATTAGTAAATGCTCTAATAAATATTGACTGTGACCTACATCTGCCTCTGACTTGTTCCCCCATCATGGAAAAAGGAATTTACAACATGGTCATAAAAACCAAAGTACTAGTCATGACACCAGCCACACAACCACCAGGTAAAATAGAGTATGTTCAATCTTACCAGACCTTTCCCTTTCACCTGTAGGATTGTGGAAAATTCTTCTTGGATTCCCATGTTCATCACCTCTGCCACTTCAGCAAAGTAGACCCTCTAGAGTTGGTCCAGGTCTCCCTCGGTGCCCATGTGGATAAGCAAAGAGAAATATTAGTCTGAGGGCACAATGAGCCCCAGCACTTTCTCCACAATGTCCTTAATCAATACAGCAAGCAGGAAACTCTATGACAGCAACTCCATCCCCTGCACAAGGGGGTCTCTAACCACTATCAGATACTACTTCACCTTGGTGCTAATGCGTATTTTGGGCTCCAGAGTCTCCCTAGTGGAGCTTGTGCCTATTTTTTGACTCTCAGGGCACTCTAAGCTCAGATCTGAAGGCAGAGGAGGACCCATTCTGTTGGTGTCAGAAGGCATAAGCTTCCAGTTTTCCCCTCTGGGGGGGATCTCCATCCACCATGGGTTCAAGCATAGCCTCATGCCATGCTTACTCATTGTGTGCTCAGGCTCTTGCCTCTGTAAGGTGTCAGGTAGCCCTGGTGCTCTTTTCTTCCTCCTCCAGGATAGTGTGCAGTCAACTCACCTCACAACCCCTTTACTTGGCAGCTTCAACAAAGCACACCTCCCACGGAACCCCAGCCCAGGCTCCTTTCAGCCTGTCACCTGGCCACAACATGTCCATTTGTCCTCCAGACTGTCATCAGGGTTGAGGTCTTTTATGTGCTTTCTCCAGCTGGTGGCAGAGATGGCACCACACAGCACATCACTGGCACAGTTCCATGCAACCTGGAGCATGGTTTTTTTAGGCCTCCCTAAACAAGCTGCTCTACTAACTACCAAACCATTTGCTGCATTTCTATTCAGCAGCTAACTATGTATCCCCCCATGGATGAATAGCATATTTCTCTGGGATCAGCAGAAAGCTTAAGACTAAAAAGGCAGGGAATATCTAATCCTGAACCAGTCTAGAAAAACCTCAGTCAGATAGACACTGTTGTCTGTGGGTGTTTCTAGAAGTGACAAGAAGCAAAATCTGAAGAAAAATAATAATAAACAGAAGCAACACCCAACCAGGATAAGTAAATAAAAGAGCAAATCCTGAGTACTGATGAGAAGAGAGTTACAATGTGAGTGGTTTAACAGCAGTACTGGTGGTAGCAATACCTACCTTTACCGAGGGTCATTGCTCAGTAGAAATCTCTGCAATCATCATTATTGTTCAGGTGTCAGTGCAGGTTGTAGGGTAGTCTACAATTTCCTGTATTCCCTGTATACAGTTGTCTGTCATTATTAAGCAAGAGCTTTTTATGATTCCATTTTACATGTGTAGGAGTTAAATGTTTGAGTCACAGCTACTCCTTCTGAGCTCTCTTTAAAATCTTTGGAAAGAAATAAATGCTGCTAGTATGTGCTTGATCTGGCTTACTCACACACCAGTCTTAAGGTGATTTGATTCATCCTTTAGAGACAGCAATTTCTATTTATCTTTCATATATAGTTAATCACACTGCTTCTTGTCAGATCACCCTTTGCTTGGTGAGTATTTGCAGCCTTGAGTCCCGGATAGTTTAAGGCATTTTCACAAAATCACAGAACAGCTGAACTTGGAAAGGTCTCTGGACGTTTGTTAGGGCCAAGCAAAGGTGGCAGAAGGACTGTATGAAGGCACATCTCCACTGGAGTAACCATTAAATAAGGTTCCAAGAAATGCTGCGTAGTTTGTCTATCTCAGCTATTATTAGGCATACAAGTTTCTCTTAGAGTTTTTCATCAAAAGCAAAAGTATTTGTAGACACTCAGAAGAAAGTAACTTTGAAAGCTCCTTTGGATTGTAGCAGCCCAACCAAATAGTTCAACCAAATCACTCATAGGACCCAAAGACAATCTCGATGCTGAATCAGTTGTACTTTGATTTACCTTGCTGTGGCTTAATGCAAAGGAGTTTTGCCAGCAGGTTTCATCTTACGTGGATGGCTTTGGTTTCTTTGCTTCTTTTTTCTTTAATCCATCCTGTTTAACTCCTTCTCTAGCAATTTTTATCAATACTTGAGTCCTTTACTGAATATTACAGTCCTTTGCCCTTTTATAATACTGAGAAGTTGTATTTGGCTTAGACAAAGTAATGGAGTAAAATTAGGATTTAATTGCTTTTATGTGAAGCGGAAAACCAAATAAATAGCATCATAGGCATCAGTTAGTCACTTGCAATTAGTAGCTGGTCTCCAAACCTGCCCAGCTCATCAGTCTAAATTTTGTAAGGTCACGACTAATGGTACTCCTCACCCCAAGCCACCTTCTTTTGAAAGCCTCAGGCTGGTTTCCAGTGAAACACTGCCCCTTTGCACTTTCCTTTTCACATTACTTAGTTCTGATCAAACTTGGTGTTAGCAGATGTTATCTTCTGGCTCCTAGTTTCAGGGGTTCACCAACTCTTTTCTTCAGTGAACTTTCTTGCTTTCCTAAGCCAGCAGGAAACCTAGGCAAGGGTATTACTCTGCTAGTTTACCTGTTACAATTAGTTCACTCTGCCAGAGTTAGCATCAAGGAACAAGAAGAAGCAAGAGACCAGAGGGACCAGAGGGAACTGTGACACCTTTGCCAGAGAGAGTCTGGAGCTATCAAAACAGCTGCCTCAGGCTGTAATTTGAGATACATCTAAATCATCACTGACTTCCACAAAGCAGTTCCCTTCCTTCTTAACTGTGCCCAAGTGCCCATTTCTGTCCCACTTTGGCATGGGTGGATCACAACAAGCTTGTCTATTATGTGTCTCTGAAAACAAGGTAATCAGCACAACTCAACAGGTATCTAGAAAGCAAAATGGAATGATGTAGTGAGACTAATAACTTCTTGTAAGGGTAACAAATCCAGCTGTGGTAGTGCTGCTCTCTGTTCTAGAAGTGTACAATTTCATTTGAAATTGCATACTAATAAAAGCTCCAAGATGTGCCTTGCTTAAAAAGCTCAGTTTTCCTAAGGCTTTAGATTATGTGAATAAACTTGAGATTTTTACACTTCACATGGGGAAAAGGGAGAGGTATGAGGAAGCCACTGATACAAGAAGTAGCACTATGAATGGACCATGTTTTCCATTCCCAAAAAGGCAAATCCAAAGATCTGTTTCTAGCTCTGAAGGAACTGAGTAACTGTATGACATCACAGAATTTATTTCTGACATTGATTCATATAAGTGCTGAATAAAGATGTGTCTTTCCCATGCCATGATTTTATTATGTGTATAAATATTGCTGCATTAAATTTATAAAACGATTCGGAACCAGACACTGTATTTTTTTAGGTTTTATTAAACCGTTCCCAAAATCTGTATGTGGTAAACCTTGAATATCTTCCAGTTGCCTGAAGAATTATTCTTGGTTATATAGAGAAGACATTTTATTGCTTAGTGTGCTTTGCCACGAGAGACAAGGTTATTTTAGCTTTTGAACAAAGTCCAAAGAAATAAAATACAGTGCTAACTAAAGGTCAGAGCTCTTCCATGTGGAAGCTCCATTGATAAATCTTCTTGACTAAACCAGCTCAGTTTTCTGACAACTTTCTGATATTGTATTTAATAAATTGATGTGGGACTTGTTTAATTTCTTTTACTACTTTAATTTAAAGTAATGTATAGTCCTTAATATTGGTGCATTACTTATGACAAAGTAAGGTATGATCTTACTGAATCAGGAAATCATAAAACCAGATGGCTCACATTAATACATGAAACGTGTATAAAAAAGGATGCTATTTTTGAAGGTCAAAGGAATATCCTGACTCTGGGTATTTCTGTGTCAGCATAGTGTGCACTGATCTGTTTTGTCTCAGCTGACAAAATGCAACGTTCAGTGATTGTTTGTGGAAACAGAAACAGGGAAAACAGTGCCTACTGAACTGTACAAGAGCTAAGTTAGGAGAGGCCTGGGAATAGGAAACACCTGTGAGAAAGGCAGGAAACAGCAAATTCAATCCTTCTTGCTCATTTACAGGCAAGACAGTTGCTAAAGTTGGGTCTCTAAACCCTGAGGACTGTGAGACAATGTGATCTAGTTCAGGTCTACTTCCATAGGCTGCTTTGTCTTACTGTTAATGGATGTGCACAACTTGTTCATTCATTAGTTTGTTGATGAAGCCAAGGAAGGCTCTGAGAAGTCAGAAATGCACTTCTTCTGTCTTGCTTTGTTTTACTAGGTGAACAGCTTTTAATATAGCTTGATTTGCAAAACTCCAGGTTCAGATTACTGGGTAGCAGGCATAAAAATCCTCTTTATTTGGAAACCAAGGAAGCAAGCTCTTGCTGTTAAATATAGACTCCAGTAATGTGGTTAGGCTAGCATATACTATGACCAAAATTAAATGCCTGCTATATACACTTAACTTTTGTGTGTGTATGTGTTAGTGTGGCCTATGGACAGTGGGTGGTATGGGCTACTATTTGTACAGCATCAGAAATTATGATGAAATTATGGAAATACTTGTGCAATATAAATTCAGTGAATCAAACACTTGCAGAAGTACCAGACTAACTATATGTGTACTGAGCTTAGAAATGTAGATGCAGAGGGGGAACTACCTTATTGGGGGAACTTAATTTCTCTTTACAACTACCTGAAAGGCCATTGTGGACAGGTTGGGGTTGGTCTCTGCTCCCAAGTAAAAAGGGCCAGCACAAGAGGAAATGGCCTCAAGTTGCACCAGGGAAGGTTTAGATTGGATATCAGGAAAAATTTCTTTACTGAAAGGATGGTCAAGCATTGGAACAGGCTTTCCAGTGAAGCAGTGGAATCAGTGTCTCTGGAAATGTTTAAAACATGTGGATGTGCTGCTTGGAGTCATGGTTTAGTGGTGGACTTGAGTGCTGGGTTAACTGTCGGACTCAGTGATCTTAAAGGTCCTTTCCAACCTAAATGTTTCTGTGATTTTATGAGTACCTGGGATGTGTGTGAGGCCAGAAGTCTAGCCATTACTCTGTGATTTGCAATCCTTTACAAATGTGCAGTACCTCTCACTCTGCCTGGACATGTTTTCAGTGAAAAAAGATGAAATATAGCTGGGAAACCCCAAACATATGGCATCTTGTTTCCAGCATCAACCAGATTTGAAAAACAGGACAGCGCTGGTAGATGACACTCGTACAGACTTGTCAGCACCACAGATATTGTGTTTTGACCATAGAGTTGTAGAATGAATGACAATGACAATATTTCATACACAATTCAGCTTGTTCATTTCTGACAGTGAACCTCTACCACACAGATGGACTGATTTCTTGTCTGTTAGCATATCCATGAAAAGTAACATATTTTCCAAGCTGCTTGCAAATATATGCTTTCTGGAGATGCTGGGTATTAAAAAGGCACGGGGCTCAGTAATGTGAAAACTTAGCGAAGGGGATTTTGTTGCAATGAGCTGTTGCAAAAGCCATGTTGTCAGTTCTGCTCATTCAACAGCCAGAGCACTGAGGTCAGCTGATGTATCATGAAAAGAAGTTACCAGTCGGTTCACAGTGGGGCACGTTCTGTCCCTTCATTGTGGGAGGTTTTATTCCTTTTTTTTCCCTCGAGGTTCTAAATGGCATTTAGTTTACTTTATTAAATATTAAAGCATCTGATTTAGACAGTGAGAAATAATTCTTTTGAAATTAGAGGAATACATATGCGACTGGTGTACTAATTTTTTAATGATAATTGGACGATGAAGACGTGGTCTTATCCCACATCAATAGCATCAACTTTCGTCCAAAAAGAGCGGATAGTTACCGCTCTCAATTAAAAAGGAGTTTGCTGCCACCTTATGGGCTTGTGAAGTATTTCTTTTCCTAAAAGTAGTGCAGCACTATTATGAATATTCTTTCGATTGTTTTCCTTAATCTATAGATAATCTTGAGAGACCCTGTCCTGTCTAGAGTCTATTTTATTTTAAATTTTAAAGTCTAAATTATTTTTAATTAAAAAATTTGCTGTTTAAATCTTAATCTTCTCTGTAGGTATTGACACCCCAAATACATATTTTAAAATTTTATTAATTTCAAATTATGTATATTTTTGTATGTCGTGGAAAATATTAATTATTTTGTGGAAATTATTTTGAGATATTAAATTTGTATTTTTAAAGCCCTCTTAGCAATGTGGATGACAGGCTTTTAACTATCTACCCACTATACTGCTTTATATGGGTAGGCTTATCTGTTGATGGCTTCTATATTTTCTGAAGATGTATTAGTCTCGCCATGTACTCTGGGGTGCCATACATAGGGAATGTTCTTCTCTCTCACCAGGGATCAGGACCATGTAAAACATTTCCGCACATTATAAACAAATACTCTTATTAAATAATAAGGTTTTGCCACATCTTTCAACATATAAGTAACTGGTCCAGTTGAAATCATGAGTCAAACAACCTCACACTTAAATCTACAGACTTTTTAAGTACAAGGGAAGAAAGATCAACTACAAGCAGAACTGAATTCTTGTATTTCTGTAAGCCTGCTTCCCATTAAAGACAACAAACCCCAAACACAGTATTGTTTGTGACAGCTATTGGAGGGGTCTTGATCTGAATATGGAAAAGATTTTCTGTAATACAGAAATTTCTGATCTTTAAATGTTCACTGTTGTCTTAAAATAAACTAGAAGTTACAAATTTCTTGGAGAAAGAGATTCCAAAATACTGAATATGCCCCTTTCATAAAGAAAGAACTCCTGCTTCAACAGGTTTTCTCATTTGTTTATGGAAGCTGAAACAGCTTCTGAAAAATAGACCAAATCAGTGTTGCACGAGTGCTTCTTGATTGTGCCTCTCACCTGGGATGCAAGAAAGTAGGAAAGGAAGGCTCCTCTGCTATTGCAATTTATACTTTTGCTCTGCACAGAAATTCAATGGAAGCTGAAATTAAGACCTTACTGTATTTTAATACATTTTTTTTTTTCTGGAGAAAAAAAAGAGAATTCTTTAGTGAGTCAGTATTTTCTCTTGGTCTGGTTTGCTTGAAAAGTCTTCGCTCAGATTAACTTACAAACAATTTAGTGATATTGCTGGGCTTTTCTGCAAATCTGAAAGAAAACGGAATATATGGGGTTGCAAAAAGTTGAATTGCAGGTAACTTTTTTCACTTCAAAAGATTTCCCTATCACTTGCACTTAAACCTTATTACTATACTTTTTCTGGCTTGCAATGGACCAGTAGAGCACATTTCAGGAACATTATGTAGGCGACAATTTTGATAAAAGAATTCTGGAAGAGATATAAAAAAGAAAATGCAAATATCTGATTTTCCTGCGTTCCCAATTCCAGCATGTCCGTGTTCCCTCTAGTGGCAGACTGCGGGCTAGGGCCGGCTGCTGGCCGTGCTTAGACCAGTGCACAGTGCGACAGGCTTGCTCCCGAATATCCCTGGCTACCTCACACCCCACTGCCTGTGTGAGCTCCCCGCTGAAGCCAGAACGCTAAGCCTCTTCACCCAGCATTTTCACTGGCTCCTTCTTTGCAGCAGGTTGTGCCTGGTGAGGACCAGGGTGGTGTTAGGGAGCAGTGGAGTTTGCTGTCTCCAGGGCTGAGCTGCCAAAATCTCACCAAATATGGCCCATATTAAATACACCCAAAGAGGGGAAAGGATCATGGACTTCACTCTAATTATAGAACTACATTCTTCTATCTCGTGCTCTTCCGTATCTTTACCTGGAAGGAAGATGTGGTGGAGTGGGTGGTTCATTTGCAGCTTTACTTCAGCCGTGTGAATTGCAGGAATTTTTTTTCTTTCAGGGAGTTTAGATGTATATATGTCACATGATAAGTTTCATGAATAACACTGCAAGCCAAAATGGGATAACATGGCTGTTGCTTTGTAAACTTTACACCAACAATCTCTAAAGAAATAATTATTGTTCCTGTTCTAGCATGACATGCAATTATTTAACATAAAGAAAGAACTTATTTGTGATTAATTTGTCATTTCCTTGTCAATAAGTGACCAAAGATAGAATTTCTTGAGTGCGAAATGACTAATTCTTCCCTTACATATTGTTCCTCCTCCTCCTAGACTTGGACAATTTGGCAATCAGTGGACAATATGTTGAAATCTTTTTTAAGAAGAGGTACATATAGGGCATATATTAGTCAAGGGAACCTATACAGAACATCAGGTTTAGAATTTCATTGCTGAAATTAGGTTTTCACCTTTGAAGGAAAAAGTTGGACAACTAGTTTACCTAGTGCAGATATATAAACAGCATGGACTGCTAGGTACAACTGGAAATATCCAGCTATTGCAGGCTGTATTCCTGACTCTCTTTATTCCCTAGACAGAAAGTCTCTAGGAAGTGCTGGGGAAGTGCTCTCTGTCCTGTGTTCCCCTCTGCCTATCTCTGTCCTGAGAACAGAGCCTGTGGCAGTACCCAGCCTGCAGGGTCTGTATTGAGTTTCTGTGCTCTTTCAGGTAATTTTGGAGGGACAGAGGTCATGAATACTGTGATAATCATATTTTTTTGTTCTATTTATTTCTGTTATCCTATTTGCTGTCATTATCATGCATTTGATTTAGTTTTTAAAAATAAACAAATCTGTCTCCGTACATTGCTAATGAAAGTGTCAAAAAATGTTTCATCACCTGTGTTCTCTACACTGAGGTCTGTTAGTTAAGGCTACATGTCTGGAATTTTCTTTCTTCTTAAGTTTTAGAAATGCTATTTCCTAGCGTAAAGTCTCCTCCAGAAAGACAGGCACACACAGTCCCACTGAGTAGGGGATAGGAAGCTCAGACACCTCATCCTACTGAACATTCCACTTCTCTGTAAAGGCCTTCAGCATATTTTCTTAATCCTGAGTGCTTTATTGTATGAATGTAGATCCAGAATGAAGCATTTTAGAAGTATCTAGTGATTTTGTTTTAATTTTGATAGAAACCTGTAAACTTGGAAGTAATTTTGTACATAATCAGACGGCACAATGACTCAGCAGTTAAACCCCAGCATCTGCTGCAGCAGCACCTCCTGGGAGTTTCTAACAAGAAGTAGGTTGTTATCAGTTTATGAATCAGTCATATTGAATAAAGAGGAAGTAACCAGTAAGCAGAGTGGGGAAGAATAGAAAAAATTCCTATAAAAAATATGTAGTAACTAAAATGTCCATAATATTTCCTTTTTCCTTCTTCAGTATGGCTGTTGAGAAAATCAGAAATTCTGGAGAAAGAGAGAAAGTAGACAGAAGCTTTGTCTCTTAGAGAATGCTCTAGAATGTCCTGTCACAGCATCCTCTATGTAATATTACAAGCTAGAAGTCATGGTTAATCTCTAAAGTCTTGCAGTGTATTATGAGGCTGTATGAAGGATTGGACACAAAGAACAGGTATGTTATGAAGAAGAAAATTATTAGGCACTATTAACAGTGTCCTCAGTTTCTGCCATTTGCTGATAATCCTTTTCAGCTTTCTTTGGTAGCTGCAAAAGTATGAGGATTTACTTTGCAGTGAGGTTAAACTCTAGAAAAGGGAGATTTGAGGTTGGTGGGATACTTCCTCTTACAGTTCCTTCACAAGAGTGTGCAAAACAAGTGGCATCTTGAGGCACAGTATTTGTATGTGTGGGTGGGGAGTTGGGTATCTAGTCAGGGAATTTTCAGGTGAAGCAATATAATGAAACCGTGGGAGTACAGAGAAGGGTAGCATGAAGGAAAATCAACTAAAATGACATAGTGGGGGTCTATAATTCACATTCGACCAGATTTTGTTATGTCTAGTGTCAAGATGGGAATGTGGCCTCCAGTGCACTCTCAGCGGGGGTTGGAGGAACCCAGGTGGTTCCTGTACGCTCGTGGGGTCCCAGTCTGGCAGCGTCTGTGGCCTGTGGAAAGGCTGTGGCTTTGGCCTAACAACACTAGAAAAACTTTGTCAATTGTCAATGTATCTATTGTTCACTCGCATTTCAATGTCAAAACTCAGAAACAACAAGCAAACTGGTTATAGCAAAGGATTTAGAAACCAAATGTGAGGAGCTGCTAATCTTTGTAATTATGATCTCTTGACCTTTGGATTTGGATGTTGTTGGTAGGTGTCAAAACCTACAAAATGGTTGGAATGTCAAAGCCTGTTGGTCCTTATTTAGGGGAAGAATAGAAGCACTCGAGCAGGGAATTTCTGGGACAGATACATTACTTCTTATAAGCATGCTCTAAAAACTCAGAAGTTATGAAACCGAAGGTTCTGAAGAGCACTGAAGTACTGTCAGGTGGTAGGCTTCTACAACTACATATCCTAAATTTTTTTAACGTGGCAACGTATTTCACAGATATGAATTAGCCCTGATCATACTACCTCTGATATTTCTAAGAAACCCACATACTTCAGAAATACCCAGAGTTGACTACATTTTGAATATGTTAAAGCATGTATTAAATTCTAAACGAAGGAAAAGATTTTGTGAAAATTTTGTCTGGAAAATAGTTTCCTGTGGAAAAGATAACATGCCTGAGGAAAAAGCATATGCATGGAAACTTTGGAAAAGACTGCCACAAACTCAGAAAAATAGTTTGTAAACCTCCATGAAGTGGTTAGTCCTTTTCTAGTCAGAGATGCCTTTTTTGTGTACAGTACACATGAGATTAATGAATAAATGGGATTTGACATCAAGAGTTTATTTCCTGAAAGCTCCTGAGTTGGTTAGAAAAACATCTCAAACTCATGTAGACAAAAAATAAATTTCATCACCAAATGCAATAGAAGAAAAATTGGATTCAGAACAATTTTCAGAGCAGGAAATATATTTTGAATCCTGAGTTTTGATAATGAAAGGGCAAATGTTATTTTATGAATCTAACCATCACAATGCCTGTTAAGTATACCCACATTTTTACTGAAAAATCGGTAAAATATTATTGTCTGCAAAATGACACAAAGTGTGTATTGATTTGCTGCAACACTTAAAGTGATTAAAGAGAGAAATAATACCGTAATTTAAAATTATAATAAAATATTTATGTATTTTAATTTTTTCTAAATACAGTAGATCTTATAAGGAAGTAGTCATCAGCTGTATTTCTTTTAGTTTAAATTTTGGTTTTGAATAGTATTGCTATTTGTTAGACTAACACATGTATTTGGTTTTTTATCATATGCAGTGTTAGATGCTAAAAGATACTGTGCTATTTTTCATGGTCTCTTTAGTAGAATTGTGCTAGAGGAATAGCATTCTATAAATATTTCTTATTTCTAATCTAAAAGTAATATCCTGACATTTCTTTGAGAGGCTGACAGTAGTCAAAATAGTTACACTTATATATTAGTCATCACTTAACATGTCTGTTTAATAAATGCGGAACAAGTTTTCTGTAAAAAAGAGGAAGCAACTTTGGTTTATATAGCATGACCTCGTCTAAGGGGAGACAAAGTCACTCATTTAGAACTGAAAGAGAACGTGTTCTGTGTCTGAAAAGCCAATACAGAAAATGCATACAGCAAATAATGTGCCTGCAGCATCACTGAAGGTAATATTTTTCAGAATATTTCTTGAAGAAATAGAAACAAGAAAACAGATATTACTGATTGAAATATATTAATTATTGATTAAGATCAAAAGAGTTGCCTTCACTGCAGCAAGCTCTGGCAACTAAAATGTTTTTCAATAATGTGTTTGTATCACAGTGATGTCCGGAGATGTTCTGAATAGGCTAGAGGTAATTGTGTCGGACAAACAGGAAAAGACATTTCATTGCCATGAAATGCTTTGTATCATAGTTTAAAGGGCTAATGAAGAGAGAAAACTAATGTGTTAAAGGAGAGAGTAACATTTACACCAATGTGTTTATCTGTTTTATGAAGCTGTTGTGAAATTCAGTATTATGTGTAAAATTTTGCATGCGATATACTGAGTACGTTGATGTTACTACACGGCTATTGTAGCATTTCAAAAGGTTGATGTTTAGCCACAGGTCTGGTGCTCTTGGCTGAATCACATTGTTATATGTATGCTGCTAGAAATCACAGTTGCAGCAGTGTGTGCAGGTGCGCTCCTCAATACTTGATGCTGGCTGATGCTCAGGCCTGAGTCAGCTTCTCGTCCTCACTCCAGCTCTGCATCCCCATCTGCATTGAGGGTGGGAAAAGGGAAGAGCAACGAGGGAGAGAGCTGTGGCTGTTCCTGTCGTGCTGTCCAGTGCATTCCACAGCTGGATCAAGGCTGATGGCTCATTCCTGTTCAAGATTTTTACAAGGACATGTAATGATAAAAGAAGGGGGAGTGGCTTTAAATTTATGCAGAGTTGATTTAGATTATATATTAGGAAAAAATTGTTTATTGTGAGGGTGGTGAGTTGCTGGCATGAATTGCCCTGAGAAGCTGTGGATGTCCTATCCCTGGAATGTTCAAGCCAGGCTGGATGGAGCTTTGAGCAACCTGGTATAGTGCAAGGTGTCCCTGCCCAGGGCAGGGAGGTTGGGACTGGATGATCTTTAAGATGCCTTCCAGTCCACACCATTCTATGATTCTGTGAGCTCTGGTGCTCTCTTTGGGGTTACACTTCTCCAGTTGAGTTTTTCTGGAGGAAAGATTTCCAGCCAAACTTATTGTGTAGAGGTGAAATGATAGTTAACCAGCCTTGACCCCTCTTCTCTTGGCTTTATGTTGTGCTTTTGATGAAAGAGCAGAAAATCTGCTGTGGGATTTTGAAAGATGTAGGATCTGATGCAATGATTTTACACTCAGTTAGACTCTGGTACCCTGGCTTCCGCTTACCTCTTGGCTGCAAGAAGTAAGGTATAAATGGCATGGGACATAAAGTTGCATCCTTGTTGCTGATGTTGGTCAGAAGCTTTAGAATGGCATAATGACATACACAGAATATTAGTTACTACTTGTAATAACTGGCCTGGATACAAGGTAGTAGGAAAGTAATCTCTAACTGATTATCAGAAGTTTCTCAAGCTGAGAGAAATGAAGCTAGATAAAAGAGAAAAAAATCAAATGAAGGTATGTTCTATAAAACTTCTGATGTTGAGGAGGTAATGAGGTCCTGATTCTTCTTTGGTCAATTTAAACTTAAAATCCATTGTTTAAAAGAAATCCAACCCAACCCCCCCAAACCTAAACCCAAACTTGATGTTTTATTGATATTCAGGTTCTGCAAATTTGACAGAGGCAGGAAGCCTATTAATGCACTACTGCCCCCAGAGTGTCCTTAGAAATGGATGTCTCATAAAATTAGGCATGTTCAGCAATTTATCACGAAATGGTAGAATCGCTTTCAAAAATATGAGATATTTTTTTCTTTCCTAGCAGCAGTCACTTCCCTCATATTTTCCAAAGTACATAGGACATATTTTTCAATTAATAGCCATAATTAATACAAAAAGATCTTAGCTTCTCAATGCATCTGAAAAGCATTATCTTTCCATGACATACCTAAGGCTTAAAGTAATGATTTTATTATTTTACTCTGCTAAAAATTTGTCAGTGATTGTTTCAGTTCATTTGTCCTTGAAAGGAGATTTCTTCCAAAGTAAACCCACAAAAATGGAAGGATGTATTTATATCTACTTATATTTTGAAAGAAAAATTAAGGAATATTAAAAAATAATGCAATTTTATGATATGTTTATTCATATTGCATGAGTGCTGTTACTGACATAAGTGGAGATACTCAGGAAGTGAAGCACTGTTAAGCATGAACAAAGACATCAAAATCATGCCCTGAATGTGTGGAAAATATGCAGTGTTCTGTAATTGCTCAGTTTCTGGTAATGGCTCTCTGTATATGGAACAATGGGTGTTTGGTTATTTTATCATAGTTTTTAGCAGCACAAGATGACAATACTGAAATCTCCCACATCTATATTTGGACCATACTTCCTTCTTTCAAATGTCACTGCATATTTTTAGACATGAAGAAAGGGGGATCTAAATTCTTTCAACATACTGCAAAACATGTGATGTTTAAACATGCCCTTTTTAAATTGATCCTAAGTGTAGTTATGCTTCTTCACCATTTCCTGCTGTGGAAATAAGTCCTGGAGTCTAGTCCAGGGGACTTGGCCTCCAAAAAGGAAATATCTGTCATGCATCCAAGGGTTTGATCTTCCTAGAGAGGAGATGCCCCTCCACGTGTGTGCATGGCCACGGAGGTTTAGCTGGCACTTACGCTGTGCTCCATGCCCTTGTTTTGTGCATGTGCACATCGTGTCAGCGCTGAGCTCAGTGTCACCCAGCTTGTGATGCAGGTTGAATACCTGGAACTGGGTGGACAGAAATAGGCAATATGTAGGTGTACAGGCACAGAATACATATACTCATCTATGTATGTGTGTATGGTGCAGCACATCCAGCTCTCTATGGCTTTGAAAGTAGCTTTGGGTGGGAAGTGTCATGAATCCTATTTTTCTTTTTGCTTACCCTCAGTAACCAGGAGCTTTGTTCTTATGGTGTAGGAAGGAAGAAGGGCTATGTATGCATTTACCTGAAAAAAAAAATCTGTGCTGTTAGTAAGAGAAGAGATTATTGCAGGACTGGATGCTGAACAGTTAATTTAAAAATGAAGTTTGATGTAGATTTAAGAAACATGTATTTGAATTCCAAAATGGTATTTTTTCCTTGCTACTATTGTGTGGACCAATTTTTTGTTTCTTGGCCACATATTTGTCATTAGGTTTTTCTATAAGACTGTCTCTATGTTGTGTTTGAATGACTCACCATAGTTTTGGGATCTTTGTGATCCTTTTCACTCTAACTTTTGCAGTCTAACACAGAAAGTTCCTCCATTTACCTTACGTATTTGAGAATATGTCAAAAAATAAGGTGCTGTGTTCTTTGTAGGACTAAGGCTTTTGGGTGGTAAGGTAATATAAGGAAAAGGTAGGGAAGTGAAAGACATAAATAGTCTGGAAGCTAGAAGAAAAGCTAGAAAAAAAGTTATTTTATACATAGGTGCTGCCTGACTTACACAATGAAATGGCATCATGATAAATTGTGAATGTGTACACAAGACAGGTTTATCTTATGTCACAGATTTTAACATTACCCTTTTGCTTTAGCTTAATTTTACACTCACTTTTCATAAGTAAAGGTATATAAATAAATAACAACAGTAAATCTAAGTATAATTTCCTTATGTAAAGCATTTAGCGTGGAATTTGCACTTCATTTTCTTTTCTTATGAAATAAAAATTTTTCTTAATTTTTTGTATTTCTACGTATTTTGTTCAACTGCTCTCAAAATTCTCAGTGACTCTGTTTTTTAGGTCCCAAACATGCTGCATGTGCCTCCTACCCAATGTGAAAATTGATTGTGGTTGTTCCATGCTGTGAATGCTGTAGCCCAAACAGAACAGCTATTTACTGATCAGATACCACTCTCTTGTTAATAATAGAGAAATATCCATGACAGTTTTATTTTATCACTGGAGCTTAAGAGTGATGTCTGTGTTTGCACTGATTTGTGCCTGTTTTTCAGACTGCCACTTTCACATCATTCTGCCATTTTAGAACTCCCTGTCATGTTCTTGCCTAAATATTCCCATTGGCTTTTTTGAAATTAATATTGCCATGATTAAATCACTAAGTTTGAAAATGCCCCATTGTTTTCTTCTAGCTTGATCTTTTTTCATTTTTGCAACATTATTACTGCTGCCAAATGCTGATTTATAGTTATTTAAATTTTTTCATTTCTTCTGTCTTCAGTCCTACTGAAAATAAGAGACAACTTGACTACTGGCTTTTCAGAAATGACTCAGTTTTCTCCTCTCCTGATTACATCAGTTTTACTGCTATGAGTTTTTCTGTCTTCTCAAATTTCTCACCTGCTTATGACACAGAATCAGAAACACGTGATAAAGGTGGCATTTTGTCCCTTTCTCAGTGTCCTGGATATGGCCCATTCATTGGAAACTCTTTTTGCAACTGCAGCTATCACAGTAGTGCTCCTTTCTTTTTAATTTTCCCATTCCAACTAAGTTTTAGGAAAAAGGGGGAAGAAAATAACCTCATTTAAAAGTATGTAAGGAATCCCCTGATGGAGGAAAAATCTTATGCTGAAATGGCTGAGCCAGCTTAGTTCCTTTTGAAACAGGTTTCAGGGTAGGATTCCATGTTGGCAAAATTTCGTTCTGTGTTATGTTGACAAAAAGTGAAACCAGAGTGAAAGTGCAGATCTAAGATGTTTGAGGTATAAAGTCTCTGGGGTAAAAAGTTGTGTATCTTATTTTTTGTGTGTAAGCACTTGAACATCATGTGAGTGAGAATGACTCAAAGCTGTCTTTCCTCAATTGAATAAAATATCACCGCATTTACCAGTAATATGTGCCAGCCCTTTTTGGTAAATTTAGCTTATTTGTTCTGTACTGTGGTATGTGTTAATGTAAAGTAAGACAGCAAGTATCACTTATAGATGAATAATATTGTTTGGAGGTCTGCATGCTGTTAGAATAGTTGAGACTAAAAGAAAATAGTCACTGTGTTAAAATCATGATGAGCAGCTTCTAAAAAACACTTACTCTTTCTAATAGAGAGGCATATTTGTCTAATAAAATAGCTAGGAGAATTTTCATGTTATAAATACAAAGTTTATAAATATAACTGTACTGCTATATAATATGCAAGATTTTTATGTATATGCATATACTTCAAAATATGATATGAATATTACATACATATAAAAGTAAAATAAAAGCAAGTGACTTCTGGTTTAGTAAATATAGTAAGCAGATAATAGTAAAAACTGAGCTTATGCTAGGGCCTACACATGTTGCTACTGAGAGGTGCCTAGTTTTCTGTGTAGGTATTTCTTTTATTGGAGCTTTTAAAAATCATATTATAGGAACTTTCATCAGGAATGATATGGGTACAGTTTATCACATAGTAGATCTGAGGAATGGATGAGACGATTACCTGATGGTGATTCAAGCTGTTATTTTCCATGATTTTGTGAATGAGAGGCTCTAATATTTCTGGGTTTTGTTGAAGTGTTGGGAAATGAATTAGTCGGAAGAGCTTAAATAAAAAATAGAAGAATGACTGTATGTGCAAGACAGACAGGAAAGGTCAGATGTATGCATAAAGAAAGCAAGATTTAAAGGCTGCTTACGTGAACTTTATGCACATTTTTAAACTGTGAACTGTTCATATTCTTTTCATGTTTTACCTACTAATCTGCCATCTTGTTTAGGATCTAACAGCAGAAAATTTGGCAGCAATCATGTGCATGTGCTCCTCATTGCATGCTTAGAAAAAAAAAATCTGGCAGATTAAAACCAGTTGCTAAAGAAGATCTGTGTGCCTGTGAATTCTCTAACTTCCTGCTGCTTGCTGGGAGGGTTACTCCCTGGGATGCTCTGAGCATCCTACCAGACAGTTCCAATCTTTTCTACAAGCATCACTTTTCCCACACATTGATCAATCATGGGTCAAATTACAGAGTATCACTAAATTGGCTTCAATGTGTGTGGATTCTAAGGATTCAAATCAGGAGGTGCATTATTTTTTTGTTTTAGCTTGTTTTCCTCTCTCCAGCTTTCTGTGGTTCTGGTGTGATGGCATTCATCAAAACTGGTGCTACCATCGGTGAAATGGCAGTACCAGCTTCCTTTAAGTGGTGCTTTTTGTAGCCCCTTCATGCTTCAAATTGCTTTAGGCGCCCGTGCTTACTCCCAGCAGATTTCCCAAGCACAGCTGGTTACAGCAGAAGCGCTATCTTTCTTTCAGAACGACAAACAGGCCTATCTCTTTGCATCAATATTCACGCTTTGCATAAGCCCCTTAGAAGAAGATTTCCGTTTTTAATGGTTTTAATTAGCATTTATGAAAAACTGGTCTCACATGATATAAGGCAACAGATTAAATTTGTTAAGTGGATAATAATAAAATGTGGGTTGATTTGTTTCACCGGAGTTTAAAAGGCTTTTGCTCAATGGGGCCTCCATGTTAATTCATTAAGCATGCTTTAGACCTTATGGAGATTTTTTTTTTTTGGATTTAATTAACACCGATCAAACTCCCAGGAGATTTTATGTCCTCCACAGTGGTGTGTGATAGAGACAGTAATTTAAAACTTATTTATAGGTCTTTGTGTTCACTTACTTGAAAAAGGAATTAAAAAAATCTATGAAATCATTCTAATATGGCAGAAGCTACTGAAGTACTTTAGAGTAGGAGCCAAACGTGTTTATAAATGATGGAAGAGCATCAGAGAGATGGATGGGCTTCAGAGGTCTGGTTTGTTTTCCTGACAGCAACAATAGGTAGTCCCTGCTAATCAAGCCAATTGTACATTTTCTCCGCAGATGTTTTAATCCATGATGCATAAGCAGGCCCTTGAGTTGGGTCCCAAGACCTCTAACCCTCCTTCTCACAATGATAATCAGTGGGCCTGGCTGAGCTCTGGCTTAGTTTAAAACATGGCATGACAATCTGTGGTGTGGTTAGCGCAAAGTAGTTGGTTGTCGGTTTCAGCCTCAGCAGCCTGAGGAGGTCCCAAACAGTTGCTGGAGCACTGTAATAATGTCTTAATTTAAGAAATCACACTTCTGGAGACTTTTTTGTACTTCTCTCAATGTGATGACTGTCATTTTTCATTGAAATCAGTGATTTCTAAGTCTAAGAATGCATCACAGTTCAGTTCCCTCCTGTCTGTTTTTCATAGTGTTTTGGCTGAGCTGCGGTATCCAGCTTCTACATGTAAATTGTTTCTCAGATGATTTGAATTAGAATCAGAGGGGGAAAAAATAAAAGTCACTTGCCTACAAAAAATAATGAGAAGTGAAGAGAGAGATTCAGACAGAGCGAAGTATTCACTGAGGAGTACAATAGCAAAGAACAGGATAAATACTCCCAAATAGATTCTGTAAATCTTATGAGAACCATGGAAGGAGATCTTAAACAAGTGTGCAGTGTTTTCTTCTGTGCCTGAAATTCTCCTTTATCATGTGTATCATCAGGCTGTTTCCTTTCTCAAACAGGGTCTTGAGAGAAAATATAACAGCATATGATATTACAATTAAATGATATATCGTGTCTCATACACAAAGGACAGAAGAAGATCCATTTCATACCCTAGTTGGCATACAGCATTAAGTTGTTCCTCTAAGCCAGGGACCAGGCTGATTCTTAGTGGAAGCAGATGGAACAGAATGAAGCTATGCTTTACTCAGGAAGTTCCATGATATCATGTTTTAAAATCCTTTAAAGAGATGGGATTTGCTTTGGGATTCAGACAACCTGTGAGCTAGCTCTCCAAACTCACTTGACCTCAATGGATATCTGGTTGATGTGGTCAGAACTGCCTGGAGGGTGATTCAACTGACCAGCTTCTCCAATGTGAACTTAATTACTCTTGCATTGCTGCCTTGAAATTGTTGACTTTAAATGGAAGTTTAGATACCTAATGCAGTGAGGATTTCTACACATAGGTACTGAAACTGATGTATCTTAATCTTGAACCTCAGCCAAAGAGTCCTCTTGATATACATGATTTTTGAACAGTTGTTACCTGAAGTACTTCTGTAGCAATGTGTTTCAATCAATGTGTTTCATGTAAAAGTAGACGAATGCTGGTTTTTACATTTTATTTTGATTGTACTGATGGCCACTTTATACTCTTCAGTGTTCAGTAAAAGTTTTTCATTCGTGGGTAGAATTCTGTGTGTGCTAAAAGGTTCAATGATGAGAATTTTACTATTCCACTCTCCCAGCAATTCACTGAGAGGTGCTGATGCTATGTGACAGTAATCAGGCAGATCTGTATTTTGATACTGAGATATGGGATTGCTGCCATTCTGTGTTCTTTGATCATTAGGAAACCCAGAGCTCTATCTCCTTCGTTGTTTTAGTCAACAACAAATACAAAATATGTGGGATTGTGTTGGAGGGTTGCTGCTCCCTCAGATAAAATGTTAGCACTGTCTTTTCCAAGTTTGATTTTATACATCTCAGAAGTTAATCTTAAGTTGTTATTATTATTATGACAGTTATTAAAATTATTATTGTTCTGATCTGTTGCATTTTGCAGATTTTATTTTAACATTCCCAGGGGATTTTTTGTGTTGCATACTTTAAAATGTGCAATTATGATCCTGAAGCATCATAAGGATTTTCTCTGTTCAGTGCAATGCTTTTCAAAAAAGCATTTATTTTGTCTTTGAGAACTGCTTTTAGGAACTCCCATATGATTACTGTAATTTCCTCTTCACTGCTCTTAATTCTTGGGAATATTTTAATCTCTATCCAAAAAAAAAAGAGGAAAAAAAAAAAAGCATGAAATAAACATATTTTAAAGGTGTTCCTAGATTGTAATGATTTAATCCAGGGTCTGAGGCCAGCCTGAGGTCTATCAGAACATCTGATGATCTGGTAGCTTTTATTTTAGAAAAGAGAATTACCTTTGGAAGGAAGTCCTAGCAAGGTAGCTAACAGAGCTGTTAAAATTGAACTTTCAAGGGAAATAATTTTTTTAAGCCTATACTAATTTAAAATAATGTATTTTCCAGAAATTAAAATATAGAATCCTTCAGTTTCTCCAACACTTAAACATATACTTACGAGTGAAAGTGCAAGTGACACAAAAACTTTACTAACTTCTGTACAACTGATAAAGAATATTCCTGAATCTGGGCTTATTATATCCATGATGAAAACATGGTCTATTCTGGAAGAGTATTACATCTGACAGGAGAAAGAGTGTTGGTTCAGACCATCTATCAGGTTGTGTTAATAACAATTTTTTTTTCTGAAAACTTCATTAAAATCCTATGCACAGCAAGGTTTTTTGAGTTTCGTCTTTCAAGAGCATAGGAATTATAGAGTATAAAAAGATGAAATAAAACTGTGGAGTTCAGAGGGAAACCCACCCAATCCCATCTGAACTCTGTGTCATAATACATTTTAATGCCTCATCATGAAACAATAGTTTTAACCACAAGAATGTAGTTAGCAGGCTTTATTAAAATATACAACATATTAATATAGTTGGGAATTCTCGAAACACCCTCTCTGTGAGTGTTTACACAGAACAAAATACCACTTATTACAAAAGCTATGTAAAGTACTTACCATCTTCTTTACATTTTTGTATTAATATTTTTATTTCATTTGTTTATGCTGTTTCAAGATGGGAAAATAAAAATCACTAATGGTAAATGATATTCCCAACTTCCTCTATATAAGGACAAAAATTCTTCCGATTCAATAAATTCGAAGGAAAGACCACCTTCTCCTATTTCACAAGCTCTGGACTGAGTAAAACATTCTATGAATTTCCTGCAGGAAAGGCCTTAGGCCTACACGAAACTGTGTGTCACATATTTATCCAAAATAGAACTCATGTTGGAAGTTCCTCACCCAGGATCCTGGAACTGTAGATGTGATGTGTGTCAATCTGTGCATGACTTTAAACTCAACATGGTGTTAACTAATTGGCCTGTGAATGGAGTCTTGGGTTGTGGTAATCTGAATATCCTTTTTGAGGGTGCAATTAAATTTAGTGTTTTCCTGATTTCTAACTTGTAATTTTTGAGCAGGGAGGTGGTGAGAGGGTGGAGATTCTTGGAAGTAATGTATCCTCTTTTTCCAGACATCACATCTTTTGCAGAGATACAAACATGACAGGCAACACTAACCTTTTCCAATGCTCATGTAGTATTTCCAGTCCTTTTTGGGCTCAGTGGATCAACTGCTTTGCAAGCTTTATAAATCACGACATGCCTCCTTCCTTTTGAGGCTCCTTGAGATGCCTCTGCAATTTCCAAACTACTAGTGAATGGAGGAGCAGAGCAACTACTTAAGGGGAAGGTTTTGGTAAGTGGGACTGGAAGTCATCCCATCTAATTTTCATCAAAGCATGTTAAGCATTTGTCTAGACTTCCTCTCGAGAGGATTGGGGGTTGGGGGGGTAAGAAGTAGAAAAGCTCCTCCCAAGGTGAGTAATTTTATCCTCTGAAGTTTTAAAACAGACATGAAATGAATAATTTTCTATGTCTCTATTAAGGAGCCTAGATGGCGAGCTTAGACCACACATGAACTTTCAGCAAGATTAATGTAGTCTGGAAAAAGATGAGAAGGATAAATAAGGCAGAGCTCAACTCTGTAGAAGAGGATGATGAGTGGGCTTATGTAGTCAGTGAACTTTCCCTTCTTTATGGTATCAGGACACTTGAACCACTGAGAAAGCATATGGTTTTCTAATAGGGAGAAGACAAAGCAGAGAAGTTGGGAATGTGGAGGAAAACATTTATGAGTGTAGCATATGACAAAAAGAAAAGCTGGGGTTTTTACCTTGTCCACCAGATGAACTCTGTGGGGTATCAAAGGGGAGTTCTGTCTGCAGGCAGGAAGGAGTAGAAGAAAAGAGATGATCTGATATATTTGGCAATATTTCCCCTGCTTGAAGTCTGCAGAAGGGGAACCCCCAGAGAGCTTTAGTCAGCCTACCACGTGAACTTCAGGGAGGAAATGTTCTCCTTTTACATTGTCAAACATCCCCTGTGAGCAAGTTACATTTTGAAAGCTCTGAACACTATTTCTACTACAAAAAAAGTCACAGAAATTTTGCACTGTGTTAATTCAGATACTCTGCCCTAGTTTTGGAGAAAATCCAGACAATCAAAGACCCCAGCTCTTAGTTTTGGAGGTATTGGGATGCCTCTATGAATTTTAGAGTACAGAGGAAGTAAAAGTCAACCCTTGCACATTTCTCAGGGAAACCTTAACTCTGTGGTAACTTATCTCACTCTGTTTGTTAGTCAATATAAGATGCAGTGAGCATGCAGACTATATAAAAAAGACTAGTTCCTAGAAGCTGATACTGTCTCACAGACTGACACAGAATTAGGATGGTTGCATATTATCTCTGCTTTGCAGTCAGGGATGCTGAGAGAGGCAGCTCTTCAGGGAACTGAAGGTGACGCAGGAAGCCAGGAGTAAAACTGTGCTGTAAACACTTCTGACTTTTGGACTAATGCCCAAGCCATTCATTGCAACTTGTTTGGCTTAATTTGCTGGAGGCCTAAGTGAAGAAGTATCAAACTGATTCTACTTCACATAGTTATTTCACAAGTCGTTGCCTTCAGTTAGTTGTACGTAGAAGAGGATCAACACTACTTCAGTTGTTAAAAAAGATTGAAAGATAAAAGAACCAGGGATCTCATCTGTCCTATGTTTAGCCAGGGTGGCTACCTTTTCTAAGATATTGAGACATTGATGTTCCTCTGTTTGATTTCTCTCCTAAGCAAGAAGCAAGTGGGGGCTGCATGTTGCTGTGGGAAGGGAAAAAGCACCCTGTTTGGTGAGGCGGGGTGAGCAAAGCAGGAGCAGCTGTGCTCCCACTATCCTTGTGTTGCAAAGTAGGAGCGAGGGCAGATGGAGGGGTTGTAGCCTCCCCAGGCCTGTCCCAGAGCGTGGCAGCCCAGCCAGGGCAGCTCTGAGCTGTCCTCACACACTGAAACCATGCCAGCCCCCAGTCCCCATCTCTGCCCGGCCGCTGTGCAGCCCAGTGGCCAAGCCACAGAGCTGTATAAATGGGAGGTGTGGGAAAGTTTTAAAACTGTGAAAATTCAGGCTGACTTGCGAGGGTTTAGTGCCAAACCCTGGGCACAAACTACTGCAGGTGACAGCAGTCAGGAACTCCTTGTAGGCCAGATGCTCATAAGGGGACAGGAAAGCTGCTGCAATGGGGTCAATGAAGATTATCCCTGGCACAGGGGAATCTTTTTGTTGCTTTTCTTCATGAAAAGAAAGAAAACAACAGGAAGTTTTGAAAATATTTCTCTATTCTCTTTTACTCTACATTTGACTGCTTGGTTTTTGCTTCCCTGAGTCCTGTAATACTGTTGTTTCACCATCTCTTTTTTTTTTGGGAAAGCACTGATCATCAGGGCTACAGAGCAAAAAACTTTGAGAGGAACCAGCTGCAAGTTAGGCTCTTAATTGTCTTTCCAAAATCAAACCCTACACAAACCCCGCAAGATTCCTGCCATAAGAAAAGCAAAAAAAGCCTCTCAGCAGCCTTCTCAGCCAACTCACCTTTAAGACTGACATTTTTCCTCTGTAAAATTCTTTCAAACCTTCTACACAAAAGGAAAACAAAAATGCCCAGACAAAGTCCCCCGTTCCCGGTAGCAAATAGTATCTCACTTGAGTTCTGGAAGTAACTAAGTTACCTAACTAACTGTAACAAATGAATGGCAGCAAGAGCACTGGGCTTTGTTTCACTGTTTCTCACATCTATTCATTGCTTTTACTGGCAAAATTATGCTTTTTATTGTCACAGTGAGTCCCGGTGGCTCTGCTGATGAAACTACTGGAAGGTTGTGAGCCCCTAGTCGGTGTTTACCATTATTCCAAGGAATGAGTGAGTTGCAGAGTACTTGCTTTGTTGTTTTTTTCCTTTCCTCTCTGGAGCAGGAGCTGCTCATCTGCACAGCACTAACATTTTAGCTGATCCCCTGAGAGTCAGGAACATGCTGCTAAATGATTCTACTTGAAGACCCTCTGTTGCCTTTTAAAAATCCTTACTGCACCCCTCAGAATAAGAGACACATCCATCCACTGCACTGCTTGGCTGTAGCAGTGCTTACAGCTGAGGGTTTGCAAAGCCCAAAAGCCTCGCAGAGCTCATTGCTTGTCAGAAAAGGCAAAATTGGTTCTAGTTCAGCTTACCTGTCTTAAAAACCTAATATAAAATTTTTGTTTCCAGCCTACTACGTTTGGGTGCGGGGACCGTTTTGGGGAGGTGAAAAAGGCTAAAATGATATTTGCGATCATTCCAGATTTTGGTCTCATTTTATTTTAAAGTTGCATTAAAACTCAAATTAAGCAAGACTCCTGCTGTTATCTCAGTCAGCTGTGAAGGGTTCTGTGAAACTGTTACACATCCTTTGAAAGTAACCAAGTAACAGGCAAAAACCTGCTAAGACTTCCCTTTTGATATAGAAGGATTTGTACAACAAGGATTTTCATTTGTTTTAAGACTTTGATTACTTAAATATTTTCAGAGAAGAAAGCCTGATTCTTAATTGCTTCCTAAAGTGGGAAGCTGCTGTATCTTAAGCACAGAATTAAGTCGTTGTGTTCTTCTTGGGGATCTGTGTCTTGCTAATCTTCCAGATAAAATGAACTCTGTAGTGAAAGTCATTAATCGTGACATCTTAATAACATGCACTTCAAAGGAAGTATCTACCCGTTCATTTTACGAAGCTCCGATCAGTGGAAGCAGAGTGTACTGTGACTGGCTGGGGACATCTAGTGGAGGAAAAGTAAAACACTAAAAATGCCAGGAACTAAAAATGCTGTTGCCAAAAAATCAAAATCAGGACTTGCATGACTGAACAGAAGTGCGCTCTCTTTAAACTCGAAATTAAATGTTTCTGGACAAAAGAAAGTTGTTTCCTATTTTCAGAAGATCCAATTGTGTCTTCATATTTGTCCTTAAAATTAATGTAACTTCATTATGGATGTGAAAGTTTATTTTGTATTGTTTCATTTTTTCCTATTGTTTCATTTATCTGGAAAGTAACTTACTTAAATTTATTTCAGATTCCTTGTCTTACATAAAACAAAGGTAATGCTTCCCAAATAATAGCTGCCAACTATTTTATTAATTTTGAGATGTTTGGATGGAAGATGTTATAAGTGGTATGCACCGGTAGCTCAAACATTCTTTCCTTTGCTTAAAATAATAGAATTCAGACTTTTCAGCATTAAAGTAGTCAATTAAGTTAATTTTGACTGCTGATACTACCAATGTTCTTACATTTCATCTTTGACATTTTATGTATGACCTTACAACTCAACTTGGTTTTGGAACCGTACTGTCATACTAGCAAGAAAAATGCGTACCTTGACTATCTTCAACATAGATTCAGAATCCTGAGTCCTTCTTGGGGCAATTTTAAATCTCCAGGAAGTGAGATATTGACTTGCAAGGACATCAGTGAGAGCGGTATTCCTTGAGACTGGCCAGTGGAAGGAGCCTGCAGGTTTTAGAAGCTACTTGGGAGTAGTATCAAAACAATTACTGATATGTCATTATGATTATAGACAGGCCAAATAATATTTAATAAACACAATAACCACCTTCCCATCTGTCTCACTATGCTTATACACTCAATTCACTTAGAAAGAAACCCTCACAGGTATGTACAAGTAGGCTTGTAATATGCTAAATCACTTCTTATGGAAGCAGTCTGAGACTGATTTCGGGAGCCAAAGCCAAGGAGAACACCGAGTGCCGAGCAAAGTTTCAGACTAGAAAACACGGGAGGGCAGGTGTTATGATATAATCTCAGGATATTAGAATGGTTTTGGTTGCAAGGGACCTTTCATGATCAGCTACTTCCAACTTCCCTGCCACGCAGGAAAACATAATATGGGATGCAGCTTAACTGGGCCATACCAAGGCCCTGTGGGAAAGTAGTACACCACCAATATGTGTTGATTTACATTTTTCTTGGTGAAAGAGAGCTACATTTTTGGCCAGTAGCAACAGTGGTTTCAGACAGGTACACTTATTAATGCCTCTGTAAAAAAGCAGGGAAGCACAGCTTCTGTAACAACCACTTTAAGGAAGAACTGGGCTACTCTGGATCTGAAACTTGAGAGAATCAGGAAACTGCAGTTCCTCAGAGGTAATATTCAAGCTATTCTACTCAGTCTATACTATATTATTCTCAGTGCATCAAGAGCTCTTTGGATAAAGGAAAATGTGCCATGGGTTTTTATTTTAGCGTAGAGGTTTTGAGCTCATTCTTCAGAGTAGCAAAATTCACAATTACTATAAAAGGGGAAAAGTCAAATAAATGTACATGAACCCTGAGCCTTACCCATTGGGAGTTACTATAAAGAGCAGTAATCAGGAGGGTAGGTAAATTGAGGGAGTTCATAAGCAGGAGTAGGCAGGTAGATTGAGGTTATCCATAAGCAGGAGCAAAGTTTACTTCCTTAGAATTGTAGAAGAGTGTCGTTCCTCTCTCCAGATAAATCCCATGATAATCCTCTCTCCCACAAATTAGGTTACACTAGACAGGTTCTCAACAGTCCTGTCTATTCTTTTTCAGAGAATAGTGAGAACAATGTGGGATCAGGCACTATTACTATGGAGTTCTACTGTACGATCAGCAAAAGAAGAGACTCAACTTTTTGTATATTGGAATCTATGGGATTGTGATAAACAGTTCCTTTATCTGCTATTTGCTTACAGGAATTGTCCTCTGAAATCTCCCCTTCTGCATCCTTCATTTTATAGGCCGTAAGTGAATAGTAAAAGCCTATTTAGAGGAAGAATCAGTAGTGAAGGTCTAACAGTTATTTAAATTAATTTTATGCCTAAAAGAAAAGTAAAATTTGCCAAGATTCTGCATCACATAGCTAAATTTTACAGTACTGAAGTCCAACTCTTTTTCCAGTGAGAACCAGTCCACTGGGGTCACTAAGCAGCTAAATAACACAAACAATATTTTTGGGACATTTTTCACATATTTCACAATGAGAGAATTTAAATTATAGCTCTGATGAAAGTACATTTGAACCAGAAATAGTTTGGGCATAGTGATGTGTAAGCAGTGGATCAGAAAAGAAAAAAAATCATCCCCTGTTAGACAAAATCGCACCAGAGATTTTTTCCTGGCTGTAAGCAGAGTCCCTCTTGGATCAGTTGACCTCTTTAATAGAAGAGTCTGTCCTTCCATTAAATCAAAGGGAACAGAAGTCAGTCCTGTAAGCAGGTGGTTGTCTCTGGGTGATGTCCAAGGTCAGACTTTCTAACTCTTGTCTGAGTTACTGGGGAAACTGCCCATGAAATTGGAGACATTGTGAAGGTGGAGGCTAAACAAGCTGTTCACCCCCCTGCATGAGGACCCAAGACTAATGGGTCTTTGTGAAAACAGAAAGGCTCAAATTCTCACTCTCAGACTGATGAGATTTTAGACAAGCTGCACAGTGCATTTTTCCTTATGGAAGAAAGTTAATTAAGTGCTATTGCCTTCTAGACTCAGTTTCAGCATCGGCTGAACCAGCTCGTTTCGGAGAGTGAAGGTATTTACCCAGTGATATATCAACATTCCTTATTTCTGTCGAGCAAAAGAAAAATATGTTCCCTGGGGTAAGGGTAGCTTGGATCACATTCAAAATCAGGTGCTGATTGCAAACACTGAAAAATATAAAGTGAATTTTTTAGGACTGGTTTATCAAAGTGGCACATGATATAAAGCCACATGTAGGATAGGTGGGATTTACTGAGGTGAGGTGCTAATCCCAGGGCTGTACCTGGCCCCTTTTAAAACACTGGAATTGTATGGGAGATCTGTGCCCTTTTCAAAGATGTCTGGCTTAGGCAATAAAAAAGACGTTTTCTGAACTCATTAATGTGAAAAGATTTTACATGGCACTTAAGAGTAGCAGAGCATAAAAATCAACGTCTTCTAAATTCAGATTTTGACTAAACTTCCAGACATTTCTCAGTCACAGATTTGTCAAAGTACTGTGCTGTAGCCGAGTGCTGCTAGGTGAGGGAGATAACCTATTGTATACTTGGAAAAATAAGAAAAATCTTGCTTGACAAGAAGGTTACTTGCAGTTGTTGAAAAAGAGGGCCCTGAACTTTTTAATTCTTAAAATATGGAAAGCCTGACAATATTTTTGTATAGTCACTGTTTTTTTACCCTGTTCTGTTTAAAACACTCACTTCTAGTATTTTAGCTACTTGATTTGACAAATTTGACCATGGTTACTGCAAATTTCTTCAAGTTCCTCATGTCATAAAGTGTTTTTGGAGATGATGCATAGTTTTTTCAAGAATAAATGAAACAGCAGTCTAGTGAAATCTTGCTATAATAAATCAAGATAGAGTAATTAGTATAGGACAATACTGGGAAGATTAGCCAGATGGTGTATTGGGGATTTTTCAGCCCTATCCCTCTCTTTATCAAACCTACTCCTAAACACCTCTAATGGAATATTTTCCAAGCAGCCTGTTCAAATACTTAACCATCTTAAAATTTTAAATGTTCTTATTGATAGCAAACCTTAATCCTTTTAGTTTTTATCAAATCTGCAGAGGGCATAAAGGACAGTGGGTTTCACACTAGCTATAAAGCCCTTTCATATATTGAAAGAATATTCCCATTTCCTCTATTTTTTTTTTTTTCATAAAACAGAATATTTCTTTTAGCAGACCTTGGAGGTAATATTTTCTAAGTCTTTTATATTATTAGCTGCTGGGCTGTTTCCCAAAGGAGAAGTAATTTCTGTATTACATTACAGTACCCAAAAGTGAACACTCCACTCTAAGTGATGTCTCCTACTCTAAACAGTTCTTGTGTCTTGTATATGATGCTCCTCAAAATATGTCCTGGAATGTCTTTTACAATAGTATCACATTCTTGGCTTAAATCAAATGTCTGATTCACTGAAAGCTCAAAGCCTTTTTTCAGTATTGCTGAATACTCAACTATTTCTCTGTTGTATTTATCACTTGAATATTCCTTACTTAGCACTTAGTCTATACTGAATTTTACCATGTTGATTTCAAGATGTGCCTTTTGTTTATTAAAATTACTTAAAAAATTTAAACCAATTTCGGCTGAACACTTGCAACCTGTTCTAGTTTGAACAGCTCTGCAAATGTGGCAAATATGTTCTCTAATCAGTCATCCAAGACATTGAGGAAATTACTGAATGCAGCCTGCAATGGATATCTGCAGCCTGTTGCTTGATTTCTTCTCACAATTGGGCAGATAACTTTTAATAGCTCCCTTGTTAGTGCTTTCTCCTGGGTAGTTACACAACTATTTACCAATGTTTATCTATTTTTACTCTGTATTTCTGTATGTTGCGAGCAAGAATGATATTTAAAACAGTGCCAGTAGCATTACTAAGTGCACCGTCTACCAAATATCTGATCAAATCTCACCCTTTGTGAGTGCTGAAGCAAAGATTATGCTAACTTTTCAGCCTTTACTATCTGCTGTTCTCTTTCTTTCCTTGTTAAGTACTAAGCATTATTTTCTTGATATTTTCTTATTATTTAAGAAAATATTTTCCTCAATATTTTCTTTATTTTCTTCAACATTTTCTTATTATTTAGGAAAATATTTTCTTAAAATATTTTTCTTGTTGCATTTTATGTTTCTTGTTAGGTGAAACATTAATTTTGATCTACAATGCATGTTATTCCTTCACAGTCTTATATTCATGCTTGTAGGTCCTTGTTCCTGCTTTTGTATTTCTTATGATATTTTTGTTTATATTTACATTTTTCTGCTTTCCTTTTTCTTTTCCTGTCTCTTAAAGAGCTTTTGATGGAACCATTGGTCTCTTACTGCGCTCCAAGTTTCCTTTACATCATGACATTCTGCTATTATATCTTTAATATGGTCCCTTTCAGTAACTGTAAACTCTGTTGCAGTCTTTTTTTCCCCCTTAGAATAACTTCCCAAGAGACCCTACCTTCCAGTTCCCTCAGCCAGATGAAGTCTGCTTTTTTTGGACTCCATTTTCTTTATTCAGCTGCTCTGATTCCTCTCTTTCTTCAGATTTGCAAACTTTATAGATTTGTAATCACTTTAAACAAAATTACTTTCTACCTCAAACTTCTTAACCAGATCCTTCCTATTAGTCAGAAGCCATTCTAAAACAGCTGCAAGCTTCTTAGTACCTTCTTCCATCATCCTAAAAGAAAGTTGTCCTCAACATGTTCTGAAAGCCTACTAGACTTTCTTCATCCTGACACATTATTTTCCAGCACTTTTCTGTGTATGATTCAAGACTCCCATTACAAGTAAGAGGGCACCCTTTGGATGCTTGTATTATTTGCAAAGCTAAAAAAAGAAGCCTACCCAAAAATGTACGAAACCCCAATCTTCTACGTCCTTCTGATTAGGTTATTTCTAGCATATCCTTATTATGACATTGCCTTTTTTCCCCGCTTTTACCTTTTTCCTTGAGATGCTCAATGCACCTCTCACCTCTTCTGGCAGTTGAGCAAGGATCTACATTTTTGATGTGCAATGTGGCATCTACTTCTTTTTTCCTGGAGCCTGTCTTTGATAAACAAAGTGTACTCCTTTATCCCAGCAGTTAGAGGAACCAGCATGGCAACCCAACCATTACACAGCAGTCACAGACAGCTGCTTACTCCAACTGGGACTGATTCTGTGTCATGTTCAATAGCTACCTCAGTAACTCTAGTAGTTCTCGGGAAAAAGAACATTTCAGAGGCTTCCTAATTTTTGGAAAAACCCTTTTCTGTGGTTTTTCATCAGAATGAAAGGTTTCAACAAGTTTGAGGCTTAGTAAAGTTGGAAAATTAGTTTATGGAGCAAAAAACCTTTCATTTTTTACACCATACTCAGTTGTGGTGAATAGTCCATCCTTAAATCTAGACCTCACTGGTCTGGATCTGGTCAGAAGATCTTGTAATAAACAGAGATTGTATTATAAACACCAGATTTTAGGTGAGAAAAGCATGGGAATTTTCCAACAGAGTGGGATTGATTTTTTCCTTTCAGAATTCCAGCCTACTCCTGATGCAGTAGGCTTTCTTTAGCTGTAAGCGATTTTATTCCCAAAGCTACAGAAATCTTCATAAAACTCGTGCATCTCTCTAACCTAGTAGGGGTTATTTGGATTACCCGGACTATGAACAAGCCACACCAATCCACTGACATCATCCTTCCCAGCACTGCAAGGGCTTTTTATAATTTCATGCTGGAAAATACAACCTGTCCCTGTCTGGTAAATAGTTTTAATCCAAACAACAGGAGATGACAGCTACAGAGCTTCCCTGGGATTATTGCATGATTATGGAAACAAATTCAGAACATTTATCATTGTGTCAGAAGTTGTTCATAGTGTCTCTCATTCACTTGCACTGAAAAAAACCAGAATCACTGAATGGTTGAATTGAAGGACCTCTGAAAATCACCTATTCCACCTTCCCTGCTCAGAACAAGGTGAGCTATGCCACATTGCCCATGGCTGTGTGCAGCTGACTTTTGAATATCTCCAGGGATGGTGACTCCAAAACCTCCTCAGGCAACCTACTCCAGTGTTTTAACAGTAAAAAAATGTTTTTTCTTATGTTCAATTGGAATTTCCTATATTTCAATTTCTGCCCACTGTCTCTTGGGCCGGTCCCTGTACACTGCTGAGAATGCCTGGCTCTATTTTTTTACTCCCTGCCATCAGGCATTTAGACTTCTCCAGGCTGACTCGTTCCAGCCCTTTCAGCCTCTTCACCTATCTCATCATCTTCATGGTCTTCTGCCTTACTACCCCCAGTAAGCCTGTGTATGTCTTGCACTGGGGAGTCCAGAACTGGAGCAGCAGTCCAGCTGTGGCCTTCCTAGAGCTGAGGAGATCATGCCCTTGATTTGCAGGCAATGTGGTGCTGTTCCTGATGCAGACCAGGAAGGACTATTAGCCTTCCTTGCTGTAAGGGCTCATTGCTGCTCAGTGTCTACCACAAAGCCCAGAGTCTCCTCTGCAAAGCTTCTTTCCTATCAATCATTCCCTTGCCTGTACTAGTGAATGCTGTTTCAATTCCCAGGGCTACTTACCTTTACTTGAAATTCTTGAGATTCCTAGTGCCCCATTTCTCCATGTTGCATGGTCCTCCAAAAGGCAGTACAACCAGAGAGTGTATCAACCTCTTCTCCCAGTTTTGTATCTTCAGTTTTGCTAAGGGTGCAGCCTGGACCATCATCTAGGTCATTGATGAAGATGCTAAATCATATTGGACCTGGTGTTCAACCCTGAGGTACACTGCTGACCACTGTCTCTTGCTGGTGCCACTTTGAGTCCAACATTTCAGACAGTTGTTAGTCTACTTCACTTGTCTAGTTGGAACTTCATCCTCTTGTCTATCAGTATGCTATGGCAGACAACCTTGAAAGCTCAGGTAAACAATTACTGAAGTTGAAGTAGGCATCCACTGTTTTCCCCCTGCTCATGAGGTATTCATGTCACTGCAGAAAGCTATCAGGTTGGTTAGAAATTATTTCCTCTTTTAAAATTCATAACAACTACTCGCGGTCATCTTCCTGTGATTAACTTCTTAGTAAATGAATTCCAGAAGGATTTGCTCCGTCAGCTTCACAGGGATCAGGATGAGGCTGACTAGTTGGTTTTTCCCTGTATTTTCCTTCTCGCCCATCTTGGAGGTAGTACTGACATTTGCTCTCTTCTAGGACAGATAATCGAGAGTGGCTTCACAAATGATGTGCTACCAAATCACATGTGCCTATGTGTTTAAAATGTTCCCTTATCTGATCTTTCTCCAACTAGGGCAAGTCTTGTTGCTCCAGAAAAATGCCATAACAAGAGTTGCCAGAGTGTGATGGGGGACCAGTCTAATGTATAGAGCCCATTTTCAGTCAGACGTGATCACAACACAGGCTTTCTTTGGCTAGAATTCACTTTAACGTAGGCCATATTAGTTATTTCAGCCCTAATTTTAAAAACCAAACAGAAATACCCTACGATAGAGTTCAGTCCAATGACATTTCTGTTATGGACAACATAAGCCTATTCAAAGCAAAATGCATAAATTATATCCTCTAACAAAACATTATTGATATAAAGGCAGGAGGAGTCATATTATAATATGAAATTGTCTCCTGAGCAACATGATAGAAAAACCTTACCTTCATTCTGAATAGTATTGAACAAAACATTATTCTTTCTGTAGAAATACTGGACAACAGGTATCAGCAAGAAAGTACTTGACAATTCACTGATCCATACATACACACAGGACAAATATAACTAAGTATGTAAGTAGGGAAGTTGTGAATGTAACTCTGCCTACTTATTTGGACTTCTGAAAAATTTGTTATTTACATGTCTGTTCCTCTTACAATGCAAGGTAGAAAGTTTTCCTGTAAATTTAAGATTATTTGGATTTGAAAAATTTACGCCAAGGGTAATGCAAGAGTTGGCTGAGAACTGCTTTTTTTGGTTTGTTTTAGTAATGTGTCTTTTTGAGAAACTCCCTGCAGCCCAAGAAATCAAAACAAAATTCCAAATATAATCTTTTAGATAAGAACATCTTATCCTAGAACCATGAATATCCTTGCTTTGTAGAATACACAGCAGCAACCAGGAATGGTTAACTGGCTGTGACTTCATTTTCTCCAGGTAATGAAATGGTTCATACTTCTGGAAAATATCCAGTACAATATTAAATAAATGAGTGAAATACATCCTTATCCTCAGTTCTCCCACATGCTTCTGCAGGTGAATAGCCATGACTGGGAGCTATGGATACAGGGAATGCTAATTCTCTGTTATTGCAGTCTTTGCCATCATTCCCAGAGCCTGTGACTACCCTTAGCAGTTTGGACGACAAAGTTATGGAATCAGATAGCCAGGATGGGAGAGCAAGAATGGTGATTTACTGCAGACTTTCCTCAAGAGGGGTGTACATCTTTCCAGATGCCAGTTCTCAGTCTCCAGGGGCAGCAAGCTGGCAGTCCCTGTGCACAGGGCGTCTGCTGGGGTGGGTCTCGTGCGGCCCATGGGGTGGACCCTCATGGACCTGTGCCCACACAGGAGTGCTGGGGAAAGTTCTGGGCAAGGAATTTCCCATTTTGCAACTATACCTGGGCTCATGAGTCAGAACACCGAGCTTTTCTCCCCTTAAAAGGCAGGATTTAGTACTTTCTCTCCAGGTAGTTCCTGTCCTCTGTCCTTGCTAGAAAACCTGACAGGCTAAAAACCTGACTTCATTACTTGAGCCAAAATCAATGGGAGTAGAACAAGGCTCTCTGTTAGTTTAGATGGGTTTGGATTTACAAAATGCACACTTTGTACATCAAGTATACATTACTGATTAAAATGTACTGATTGAAAAGGAAATGCAAGTAATAATGCCATAAGCTTTTATTCAGTAGCTGTCTGAAAAAACAACACTTGGTTGTAATGCAAATATTACATGCAGCCTTTCTTTCCAGGTATGTATTAAAAGCTAATGCCCTCAGACATTCTAGAAATTTGCATATACTGAATCCACTATGTAGAGCAAAAAATGACTTGCATAATGAATTGCACATGCACAAAAAAGAAGGTGTGCAAAATAAACACATCAACTAGCTGAATGCTAATTACCTGTATGCAAAATCTGGAGACACTCAGTATGCAGAACCAATCAGTAATCACAATGAACACCTATAACTAATTTCCTCCAGCAAGAAAATTTTCCATTAGCTTTAGTGAATTTATACCCATTATAGAAAGGTTGTAGCTAAATAAATATTATTTTAGTTTAATTGGATTAAAAATTAGAAATGCAAATTCTGGTGCACCATGTCTCTAAGTCCTTGTCTCCCTTTTTATGGTAATACCCTTCTAATGGTTTAAGCCTATGAAGAAAAAACACTGAAGATTTTAACTAGCAGCTTTGCAGGGGGGCAGAAAGGAGCAAAGAAGATTTAGTGGTGAAAAGAGCAAATAAATAGGTGCTCCAAGATTAAAAAGAGGGTAGAAGTGCATGCTGAGCTGTTGAAAGACCTCTCTGTGTTTAAAGAAAAATATTGTTTGGTTCTTTCACCAGTGCATGATCAAAATAAGAGGTACAAATTAGTTCATGGCTGCTGAAGCTACAAAACATCATGCAGAGAGCTGTCTTTGGGAACGTTTTAATGAGGAGAAGAGGTCATCAGACTGTGACATTGCTTTTCAGAATTCTTCAAGAACAACACAGACTTCCTGTTCCAAATGTGGTAAAGAATAAAACAACCTTAGTAGTAATCGTACAACTTTTGAACCGTGTTCCTTGGAAATACTGTACTGTGCTCATTTTGTAGCTTTAGTTAGCTATCTCAAAGGAACTCTTCCATATTTTCCATGTGCTCTTATTTCAAAAGTACAGTGAAATGGTAGAGCTTCAACAAGGATTATATTTATAAAATAAAGTTTTATTCAGTCTTCTAAAGAGATTTTAATGTTTTCATTGCTCTAGGTGAAATGGTACACTGTGGCTCTGTTCATTAACATTTAGCATCAGTGCAAAAATCAAGGATTACCACATACAGTTTGAAAGGACATCCAAAATGACTTTGAAATTAAATTCACTACAATCTTAGTTTTGCAGCATTTCAAACATGATTTTAAAATGTATAAGTTAAGTTAATGGCATTCCAGGTCAAATATTCCCAGCTCAATAACAAGTTCCACATAGAATGTCATTATTTAAATTTCTCGCATACTGTATATGCTGACTGGGATTGAAGAAGTCCACTGTACATTTAATAAATAAGATGTATACTACCATGGATTTATTGTAAAAGAAGCTTCCTTAAGGATATTTAAAGAGACTATTAGCAAAGAGAAGATACTGGTAAATCAAATAATTATTCTAAGTTATGGGTATCTCACAACTGGAATGACATCAGGGTAGACAATATTGGAAAAAGGAAATAACTAGAAATTTACAACAGTTTTTACTCCTTATAAACAATTGCTCCTGTGAAAGAAATAGGTATTAAAGTAATGATTTCTAACCCTCTTTTTCAAAGGTTTCTAACAGTAACAAGGAATACAAATGTATGTAAAATAATGTTCATGAACTATGGTTGATAATTTGGCTAAAATTTGACTTATCCATTCGCTAAAACAGAAAAAGCTGTATAACAGGCCTATTTTTAGAATGACTGTAATAAAATTTCATTTGGAAAAACATCAGCACCAATGATATAAAGCTGGTGTAGATGGTACTGCATTTGCCATAGAAATTTTATTTTCATCCTTTTGTTGTATGTCCTTTTAAATTATAGTCACTATGTCAAGAGAATTAAGGATAACATAAACCATAATGTACAACACTTCTCTTTTCTTTTCCCACTAAATAAAGGGGGAAAACAAATTTGGTAGCTGTCTTCTGTAATCAGAAAGGAAATTTCTATCATAACAGTTTCTTTCAGTTTTTTCCAGAGCACTAATAAATGTCCAACACATGAGGTATGTAATTCTAACATGAAGACTGAAAGTCTACAAAAACTCCATATATCTGTTTGTTAACAAAACATTAAAAAATGCATTTTAGTGATAAATATTTGTTTTTATGCCAATAATCTTACAGCTTCATATATTAATTATTGCCTGTTCATTGCACTCTGCAGCATTCTCACGTGAATCAGTTTACTTAAGCATTGATTTTATATTCTGTGGTACTGTTTTCTTCTCTTTCCTGTGAGGTGCTAAATAGGCAGTTGGAGATATTTTAGTTGTCTGTTTCATATTTAAAAAAACTCTGATGCAAATTTTTCCCACAAAGGCTAACAAGTTTGTTGGTTTTCAGTTTAAACCTTTAATCCTGTTTGAATGGACTGATGTCTTTTTCCTTGATTTACCAGATTCTTCTGTCAGTGATTAGGGCCTGGGAGTTTGGGCTAATCTGAGATTTCTCCTCTTTTTGTATGGTCATTCTAGTGCCCATTATTCTTTTCTTTTTTTTTCCCTTTCCAAGAATACCACTGTATTCTATTCAATAACCATTGCTCACTGAAAGAAGATGTCTTAGATAGCCAATTAGTGGTTATGCATAGAGATTTTAACCAGCATGGTAGCAGTATTTGTTACAGGACTGTAAGCAAAGCATTGAAAAATAAATGTTTAAAAAAGAGAGAGGAGGAAAAGGAGATTCTGAAATTCTGAATTTTGCTTTCAATTATCCCAAACTACATCTAGAGCAGTAATGACAAGTGTAAGTTTTGCGAATCAACATGGTAGGAGAAAAGACTTTGATTCAGTGAATAAGCTGTGATGTAGAAATCCTGGAGCAGTTTGACTAGTAAGTATGCTTTTATAACTAGAGTATTAATGATTCTCTGACTAAAGCAAAAGTGTTGTAGGGTTCTTTGATAGTAAATGTGGGCAGCTCTTGGAAACTTTCATATAATTGTCGTAAAATAAGACTACTAAATATTCCTGAACTGAATGCCATTAAATCTGATTATCAACTTATTGATGTCTAACTTCTTCTTGTGACATAAAGACGTAAGTTTTGAAAAAGCCCCCCACAATTAGAGACAGTTATAAAATAAAGGGGTAAAATCTAGGAAAAAAAAAGTATATATCTGTTTTCTGTAGTCAGAGCTTAAACTACCAGTCTTCTGTTAAAATGGTTTTTTGGTAAAGAAAACAAGCAAAATACAAAACAAATGAAACACACAACAACATACAAAACAAGTACTTTGATTTTTTTTTTTGGTTTACATAAAATGATGTTCTTCATTAAATGGCAAATATACATCTTCAAAATGGAATGATCCATAAACTAAAATATCTGTAAGTTTACAGAAGTGTCATGGTATATGTGTATAACATTATATGATATTAGTTGAGTATTTATTTGTATTGCTATTAGTGACTCTTAATAAGTTTATGGTTTTCATGCATATATTTTATCTTTTTAATCAAAATGTATGAAATGTAGTTTGATTTGATCATCTTCAAAGATATTTGATTTGATTACATATTTTTTAAAAGTTTTAGTATTATTTTGTAAAATTCATGTATTTATATAACTCTCCTGAAATTTTATCAAACATCAATTGTACAGAAAAATAATTATTGTATCAAAATTATTTTTGAAGCTTTATTTCATATAGTTTTGGGTCTCAATGTGAATTTTTTTTTAGTAAACAAAAGTCTGCAATATTTTTGAAGCAGACTTATGTGCTATTTTGGGCAAGGTATCACAGCAGATCTTGAAAAAGAGAGGTCAATCCCTATAATGCAGAAAAGGTTTGTCAGGAGTTTTCTGTTCTAGAACATGATGTTTTAACACAGAATTCTCTATTTAGAAGCTACTCTAAATGTCTACTGGTACTAAAGGAAATATCTGTTGGTACTGAAGTAGTTGCACACATGTTTTAATATTTCTGGGTTAAATCCAGTACATCTTGTTGGATTTTTCCTTTGAATATTAACTCAGTGAAAACAGAACATTCCAGTGAGCTACACTTGATGGGTCCTTGGCAAGCAGATGTATACATCTATATATCATTGTGCATTGCATTATTATGCTATGCATGCTTTATAATATTGTCAGGACTTAAAAGAGTTATTTCATGAGTGTGAGACATACAGAGGGACAGTCTGGGTGCTGTACACCACTATGGAAATATTTAAATCAAATAATTAGCTGATTATGTAATAAAGTACCACTGTTGCCATAGGGAGCTGTGGGATATTTTACATTGCTGAGTTATTGTTGAATGAAAAGAACCCTAACATTGGGTTTCATTGCCCAATTCACCACATTTCATTTCACCACAGATTCCATGGTTGTTTTAGCAGGATGAGGAATGCTGAACTATATCCTAAGCAAATTCCAGAGGAATTTGATAGGTTCAACACATCCATGGGGTTTCTCATTTCATAACCTACTGCACAGTGCTGCTTTTATCTTTTAAAAGGTGTTATGTGTCACAGATTGCAACCTTCTTAGAAGGAAATTCTTTGAAGGAAAACTTAAATGGGAGAGGCCATTTATTAATGTGTTTACATGGAAAACACATTAGTAATGGGTACCTGGAGACAGGTGAACAGGGAGGATCCTAAATCATAGTATTCTGAAAAATATAGTGGCTGTAATTAAGATAGAATAATTCTCAAGATCTCAGTAACTGGTATTTTTTCCAGCAGTAGTGTGTTTATATATATATACATATATATATATATAAACCCAGATGTTTATTTATATGACAACAGTGTATATGTAATCAACCACTTAATCAGGTCCAAGGTTTCTAGAGTGCCAAGACAGGAGCACTGATCTTTGCTTCTGTCAACAGAGAATGGTTGGGATGGCATTTAGTCTTCCCTTGAGAGTAATTCTTCTTGTCCTCAGGCCCTCTGTGCATTCCTTCCATGCAGCCCTGCAGGTTCATGCTCAAAGACTGAAAGGTGAAAGAGAAGAGGAGAAAATCTTTCAGAAATCTCACTGAAGCAACCTAATAGACAGTCACAGTGTAGTGAGGCAAGGGCAGCATGTTGCTTGAAGGGGCCCTGATACGTGAAGGTAAATGGCCTTATCATTAAGATCCAGTAATTTAGGAGGCCAAACTCCCATTTTGTGGCAGTCATGAGAAAAGAAACTGTATCCCAGAAGAAGAACAAGAAGGGAACTGTCTGAGTAAAAAGTATTGGCCTGTTATCCCTGCAGGTCCAGCACAGAAAAATACTACTCAGGGAGGAAAAGTGAGAAGATAAAGACCCAGAGGAAAGGCAAATAGTGAGATATAAAGAATTTCTTTGAATAATATTATTAAATAATAATAAAGGATAAATGTGAACCTGACCTAAAAATATTCTGGTGAACCTGACAGAAGCATCTGTTGTTTAGACTGTCTAAACTTGTTAATCATATGATTGTTTCTGAACTATATTTGTTGAAAAGTTCTCATTCCCCAGGCCAATTTTCTTGTGCATGTTTCTGCATGGAAAGCACCTCTGAGAGCAAGGTTATGGACAAAATACACTAGGCCAATGTTAAAACCTCTTACGGTTTTCTATTTGAAAGGAATTTTGCTACCATGAGGTAAAAATGGTACTTTACCTTTGTCCAGCAGGCTACTGAGGATCAGAAAAATCTTATCTGTGTAAAACATCATGATGATGATGATGATGGTGATGATAATAATAATAATAATAATAGACATCATCATCATGTTGTATTATTATACTCAATAGTTGTAGATTACATATAATTTCTTGGGATTACTTAAACTATAGCAACAAATCTCTTGTATGATTTTGAGCATTGCTACAGCATATATTTGCAGAAATTAAGAAAAAATTTTTGCACAGCTGATCTTTTGCCTGCTGAAGGTCACAAAATGAAGATCAAAGAGATGCTTCATCTTCATTTTCAGGACTCCCCCTTGGTACAGAGACAGGGAGATGGAGAAGAACACAAAAGCAGGAAAGCCTCCTATTGAAAAGTTGAGAAATATCAGCAACTTAAAACTGCCAGCAAGTATTCACACTATCTGTGAATACTTGTGTGTTCAGGCTGTGTGTGGAGGAATTCTTGTGCTCTTCATCTGATTTAATATGTAGCAACTGTGCTTCTGGTAACAGGTCTGCTGCACACATTGTTAAAGACTGCTCAGAGAAAATGTAAGACTGACAGGATTATGCCTTGCTCTCAATTTGTGTGTGTGGCTGCTGCAAGGCTAGCCCAAAGTCTACAGCACGAGGACCTGATATCTTTTTTGTATGGAAAAGTCATACTCAATGTATTAGAGTGCAAGGCCTCCTTGGGACATCATGACATGACTATTCATGTCATAGGCAGCTTTTTTCAGCTATATATGCCCATTTATTGAATATGTTACTTTCTCTTCACTTCCTCCCTCAATACTTAGCTTAAAAAGTTTAATACTTGGTGGAAAAATACAACCAGATGTATTATTCTGAGATGCAGCCCCTAATAAGTAGTGTGACTGTACACATAATGAAGATTTTTTTTAGTATTCTGTGCTTTTTTTCTTAATGTCTCACTCCCTCAAATTTTACGAATATGATAGTATCTCATACATTGTGTCTTTCAAAAATAAAAGCTTTTCGCTCTTCTAATACTAAAAAAAATCTGAAGAGTTAGGCCCAAACTATGATTTTTAAAATTTATTTCATGAAATAACATGCTTTTTGTACATTATTGAACTTAATGGTTCATAAGACAGTTTTAGATCTAAGATATAGATATAGACATAGATATTTTTGCATAAGGAGAGACTGTTAAACTTATGTGATCTGAATTTGCATTTCATACAGGATACAATGTATTTTCATTAGAGGGTCCATGGAAATTGAATTTGTTCTTCATTCATCTCAAAGGCAAATATTCTATCAAAGGTCGTGGAGAACATTGCATTGCATTGCCTAGGAGGTACTAAGGCTCTTACTGAAGGGACACCAGAGGACTGCAGAAAGCTGGGTTTGGGTCAGGAAGCAGCCTGAGGTGGGTGCTGAAGTTTCTGGGTGGAAGTGGGAAGGAGTGTACCAGAGTTGTGCCTTTGGACCATACTGAGATGCCTCTGTGCTTGCGTCACTGTGCTCGTAGGACACCTGGTTTTGATCAGGTTTTGCAGACTGTCAGCAAAGGGGTCTAGCTTGTGAGTTAAGCTCTGGGAATGAAGATAGAGAGGGCTGTATGGAGTCTTCCTCAGCATCTCTAGTCCATATCTAATCCCAGGCATTTAATGTGAACTAATCCTGCTACTTCACTGAGACAGGAACTTCACAATGAGGTGGCACAAATGCGGTGTGACAAAGAGAAGTTTGTTCTTCCATCTGTTTGGGCTGGACAGGATTCTCGTGTCTTGGCTGTATCAAGGGTACCAATCAAAGGACTTAGTGTTTATTTCTTTATTGTTGGTGGTGAAAAGTATTAATTTCTTTTACGGAGTTAGAAAGTTCTTCAAGTGTGTATCCTTATAGGCTGTATTGTAAATGTTCGTGCTTTTATCTTTTTGAACACAATTAGTTGTATTGATTAGTGAGTTATCTAAATGGAACAAAACAACCCCACCTAAATAACGAGGTTACATTGTTCATCTCAATTCCAGATTGCTGATGAAATTTGCTTCCTTCATACATCCATGAGGAGTCCCTTCCCCAGGGCTGAACTGCTGAGCAGAGTGGGATCATCTGCTCCCAGAAGCCCTCACACAGAAGAGTTGCTATTGTGCTGGTAGTTACCAGATCTGGTTTTGGCTCTGTGAGCTGGAAACCTAAATCTCAGCATATAAACAGAGTTGTTCCAAGCTGAAAAGGAACTTTTCAAATCAAACTACACATTCTATGTCAACATCCAGACTGATCATTTATAGCATATGTATTATTTTTGAAGAGATGCCTATACATAGTATTCACAGTCCCTAACGTTTTCATTAACAAAATTGACAGTACTAATCAGCATTTGAATATACTAATTGGCCATGTGATGTTCCAATTTCCATGTTGAGTGCTATAAGGCAATGTATTGTAGTTATGAACTGTGGATTATTGCTATTTTGTAGGATACCAGTGAGTGATTCATCAAATTATTGCAAAACCACCATATATTCAGATATACTATTGAAAAAAATAGATAAAATAATATTTTTTTTAAAAAAGAAAATATTTAAAATTTAGTATGTTTTTCAGGAGAAGAAATTAAATGGTCTTTGATTTAAAAACCAGAAAATACTCCCTTTTGTTTTAGTCTGGTGAATGGGTTAATATTAAGGACCCTGGGACTGTAAGGAACTGTAAGGGAAGCCCTCCAGACTGGAAAGTGCTGTGACAGCTGAGGGCAACTAGAGCTGGTGATTCAAGGTTCCCTATTAATTGTATTATAGTCTCTGATGTCTGTTACTGTGTTAAAATATTCATTTAATGAATTATTGGGACTTTATATCCTGTATTCCTGAATCTGCATTTGATGCTTAAGGCAGGAAGATGCACTGTGAAGTGGAATTTTCAAACCCCCTTGCTAACTGAAGAGCACATGCCCTTCCAAAGGGCAATGGGACTTCTGTTGCATAAAAACTCTCCTTAGAGTTACACCACAAGAATATATTAGCTAATAAATGTAGATGTAAACTGATGGCGGCTCTGATGCATTTTAGTTTGGGTAGAAAATATGCATGTATTTACATGAGCGTGCATGTACTCATTCAAAAAACACAGCAAAAGTCAAAACCAACAATATCATAAAATACAAGTGGGTATAGGCTATTTCTCATAAAGATACTGTTAAAAAGTGACAGTATCTTGTTATACTTTAGAAAAAAAGAAAAAAATAGCTGTTACCTTGCAGAAGACTTTGTTACTTTATCGTATGTAATCCTTTCCATGTTCTCTCCCCAGAGATGCTCCTCTCTGTTTCCTCATATTAATGTAATAATTCAGACCTCATATGAAGCTGACAGCAAATCACAGGGCTTTCTCTTCAGCTTCAGAAGGAGGCAAAATAGGGTGGCTACATGCACAGACACCCCCACTTCTGCAGGTCATTAGCTGGAGACTTACTGATGCTGCCCTTTCTCTCTGTCTTTTTACACCTGTGCATTAGGCTGGACACTTCTGCTGGTCAGCATGACACACAACCTTAATGGAGGTGTAAGCAGTAATATTTAGCTGTCCCATTCACATGCTGTAAGACTGACACCCAACGCAGTTGAACATACTTCTGACCTAGAGTGGAGGTAGGAAGCCCTCAGGGTACTCCGAGGATGATGGTCAGTCTCTATGTTCACAACAGACTCAGGCCACAACAGATCTTGATAACCAGTTGTTGCCATCGTGTGTCACCATCTCCTGCCTTCATAACAAGAAACCCTAATTGTAACCAGGGTCACCAGGTTTTTCCTGAACATCCTCAAATGAAATAGCTTTCTTTGATTCTAGGTTATTTCTCAAACATTACTTTCTAATACTTTTTATTGCAAAAGAAAGACTGGAAATAGCATAGACAGGCAGCAGTAAAACTATTGCTTGGAGCTTTTCTTCAAAAATTTGTTTCTGTGAGAATGGTAATCAGGAAAAAAAGTTTGTGCATGAAATCCTGCTACTGCCTTACCTTTGAGACTTGCATTTTCAAAAAGTTGATGGCAGGGGACTGCACATTTTCTTTTGCTGCTGCTCCAGCCTGATCCCTCTGCAGTAGTGACCTTTAGACTTATTTTGCTTTTCAATGTCTTAAAATTTAGTTTTCTGTGCAGTCATTCACACTGAACCCTGAAAAGAAGATACATATATATTTATAACAATAAAAGAGAAAGAATCTCTTGACTTTTATGGGCTTCTGATATTTTATTAGCCAGTCTACATTTACCCTCACCCTTACTGGTCTCCCTGTGGTAGCTCTAGCTCTGCTGATCTTGTAGACAAATGATGGAAGCATCTGACTTAGAGCTTTTTAGAATCAAAGAAGATTGAGAGGGAAAAGACCTGCTAGGTCATTTTGTCCATCCCCTGCCAATACAGTATCATGACCTATTGTACAATAACTTCACTAATGTTTTGCCAAGTCTCAATTTAAACAAATCAAGTGGCGGGGATTATATCACTTTTTTTGGGGGGGGAGAACAATATATCCCCACTTTTTCATATTTTCTATGAAGAATTGTTGTGATATTCTACTTAATACTCTTAATATCACCATAGTTACAAGGATAACTTATTTGCTTCTTGTAATAGTTGTTTCTTTCTTGGCATGCATGTTTTTAATATATATCGTGCTAGAAGCACTGTATTTATCCTGTAATTCTCCAGCTTTCTTCATATCTCAGATAATAAGTCCCTTATTAATGCTTGCTGTTTACTTTCATTTAATTTCCTTCCACTTTATTAATCTTTCTGGTATAGACTGCTCAAAAAGATATGTATTGCTCATTTTATTATCCTAGGTGTGATTCTCAGGTGTTAGTGTTCTACAGCAGGGCTCTTGTCTGACTCATAATATGATGCATCTGGATGTGTATTTCCAAATCTCCTTAGTGTCCTGCTTTTAATGCAGCTGTCTGACCAGTTCTCATTCCTGTCTTTTATTGTACCAATATACCTTTTCCACACTGCTGAAATTCTATTTTAGTGAATTATCTTTCCAGTTCTCAAGTAAGCCAACTTGTTCATTATCTTCATCTTCATTAATATTTGAACTCATCCTACTTATTTCCCTGTGCCCTTTTGTAGGCTGTAAAACTTTCTTTTTCAGAATTTCTGTATCTTATATTTTACTCAAACTGGAAATTAAAAAAAAAAAAAGCAGTCAGAGTTTGCATTACATACAGTGCGCTGTTTTTTTAAACATCAATTCTATTTTTATTGGAGTAGCAAGGACTAAACTGCTACTAACATAAATACACGTTTATTGCTTGTCATTGCTGCAGATCGGAGTTAATGGATTATATTTGAATATTTCCAAACCAGTATATATTTACCTTTCACTTGAAACTAATCTTCAGGCAAAATTCTTCTGATATTTTTTACTTTGAAATATCATATGCATAGTTTTAATTTTAACAGAGCTTTCAATTTTTTTTTTGTTCTCATTGGAATTCTTTGACTTGATGGTCTGACTAGAAAATTTTGAAAGCCCAAAACTATAAAGAATAAAAGAGAAAGATATTGCATGATTTTTAAAAAATTTGCTGATACTGCTTGATCACTTCTGAAGAAAGCAAATTGTATTTCAAATTACTGTAGAAATGAAAAGGATTTACTTTGGCTATTTGTAAGTTATTGTGCAAACCATGTAAGTTAAGTTGGATTTCGGTTTCAAAATACTAATTTAACTTACTTTTTATTTTTTAATTGCAAAATTATTCAGATAAATGAATATTTTATAAATGGAAGTATGTTTGAAGTTTCTGTATGTCTTTTATACTTAACATTTATGTATGTAACTGTCCTCCTTTTTCCCCAATAATATAACTAAAAGATCAAAAGTATGTATTCCTTAATAAACACATATTCTTTCACTGTCAAAAGTAGCTCCAGGCAAAAAGTTGGCAAGTAAAGAGTTAACAAAAAGGTCAATGAAATGTGAAGACAACTGGTCTTCCATGTGTACAAAAATAATATTTGTGGTTTTTAGATGTCTTTTATGTTTCTATTGCGCAAAAATAGATTTTTTTTTGATTGAACATTTTCAGCCCTCCATTGACTGAAATAGATGACTGCCTTAGGGCATTTTTGAAAGGGAAAACTAAAAGAAAAATGACTAAATTCCTTTGTTCAGAACTACTGCTCTGCATATCCAGTAAATTTTTTAATACAAAGACATATCAGTCAATGGGGAGTTTAGTTTGCAAAAGGACTGCAAGATTAGGTTTTTAGTATGCAAGTGTGACCACCAAACAGGCATGATAAGACTGCAGTGACCAGGAAGGGCAGGTACAGCCACCTTCTCATTTTTTGTATTTCAGAACTTTACAGGTTTTCACATTGAAGTAGTCTGTCCAAAACAGGAAAGAGGGCCAGGGAGGTAAAGAAGAGAAACCGTTCACACTGCAGAACAGCTGGGGAGCAGCACCAGCTAGTCCCATGGTTAAGGCAGCCTGATGCTCAGGCACAAGAGCAAGGTGACCTTCTGGGCACATGGGAAGACTTCAGTTTTTGCTGAGCTTTAGTGTGCAGATGACTCTGCATGTACCTGTAGAGCAGGTAAATAATGCAGGCACAATGGATCAAAGCCCGTGTACTAAAGAACTCTCTGTGGCTAAGGAACAACATCAGCAGTTAGGAAATATAGCCCTTTATTTCATTTTATTTTTGAATCAGCACGTGTGTCAGCTAGACTTCCTCAAAAGCTGTTCCTCAGCTTTCCCTCTTACTTGTATCTATTAGAAGAGGCTGCTGTGAGAAGCAGTGCTGTAGGTTTTGTGATGTATGTAACATCAGAGCCTTAACTGAAGGTGCTCTGGAAGAAAAAAGCCAGATCCTTGTCCTGACATTTATTCTAGGCTCTGAAGCAGAGCTCTGTGGGGTCAAATTTCAGGGGTCAAAATTACTGGAATAAGCTTCAGAAATGATGTTTATTTTGTTAACAAAAAGAAGAGGGAATGTTCGAGTGTTAAAACTTGCATTTTTATGCAATTACCGTTATCCTCTCATTAGTGCATATTATCTGGTAAGAAATACATTGACAAAACCTTGGTCAAAAGGAAAAATCTCCCAAGACTTTCTTCTTTTTCTTCATTGCTGTTGCTGGCACAACTAAAAATGTTTATATAATGTTTTAAAATTTTTGTTGTGTTCTTGGACATCTTAGTGGACAGTTTTTTAGTGGTTATTGTAGTTTAACAGGTCCATAAAATTTTTGAAAAGACCCTAAGCAGGCATTTGCACAACTGGGGAAGGAATTCTATGCATCAGAAACATAATGCACATTTTAAAAGGCCCCGTTGATATACATTGAAACATTGGCTAAATTAATAAAGTCCATTTGAATAGAAGAGAATAGTTCATTTGGAAGGGATCTACAACAGTCATCCAGTCCAGCTGCAGGGCCACTTCAGGCCTGAAGGCAGTAGGCATTTCATTTTTGCCATTGATTGGAGAAAGTCGTGAATTGTTTCTACAGATAGATCAACAGCGAAATGAAGACTAAAGAAATAGCAAAATCATGCACAATCAACCTGATAGGTTTCTACAGTGAGATGATGAGCTGGTACCTTGTCTTTCATAAAGCTGTTAAAGTTGTCTCCTACAGCATCATAGACAAACAGACAAGTTTTTAACTAGACAGTAAATGGTGAAGTAAATTCACCATTTACTGAAAACCAGCTGAACTGCTGAGCTCAAAGTGCTGTGATCAGCATTGCAAAGACTGCCTGGAGACCAGTAACTAGTGGTGTTCCTCAGGGCTCAGTACTGAGTGCAATATTGCTTAAAATCTACATTCATAACCTACATGATTGGACAGAGTTCAATTTTGCAGACAACAGAGAATCAGGAGGACTAGCTGCTGTAACAGATGACTGTGCTGCTCTTCAGAGAGACCATCTAGAGAAATGGGGTGACAGAAATCTCAAGAAATTCAATAAAATGAAATGTCAGACTTGTTCCTGGGGAAGAATAGCTGCATGAGCTAGTGCAGGCTGGGCTGGCTATCTGGGAAGCAGCTTTGCAGAGAAGGCCCTGGAGACTCTGATGGACTATGAGCCCAGAGCACACCCTTTCAACAAGAAAGCCCAACAGCCTCTCCTTGGGGGCATCAGAAACCACACCACATAATTGTATTATGGATGATCCTTTTCCTCTCCTCAGCACTGGAGAGGCTACAGCTGGAGTGCTGGGTCCAGGTCTGAGCTGCCTAATATGAAAGGGACCTGAGTGTACTGGAGTCAGTCCAGCAAGGGCCCAGTAAGTTGCTGAAGGGCTTGGAATTTGTGAGTTATGAGAGGGTGAGAGAGCTACCATTGTTCAGCCTGGAGAACAGAAGGCTCAGGGTGTCCTTCACGTGTAGAAACACCTACTGGATGGGGAGGAAAAAATCAGTGGTGCCCAATGATAGCCCAAGAGCCAGTAGGCACAAACTGAACTGGGCGAAATTTCAATTGCTCATAAGAAAATTATTTTTAGTGTATGCATGATCAAACACTGGAATGGTTTGCTTAGGCAGGTTGTGTAACCTCTGTCCTTGATGGTATTTAAAACTCAGCATGGCCCTGAGCAACATACTGTGGCTGATCCTGCTTTGAGCTGGGCAGTTGGACCAGAGGATCCCCAGAGGTCTTTCCAAATGCACCCATGAAGGGATTCTGTGTTCATCATAATAAACTCTGCTGAGGTCATTAGAGATTTTGGAATACTTCTTTTATTTCTTTTTCTTTTTACCTCCAGGGAAAATCATGTCATCAATAAACAAAAGGCTGCTCACATTGTGGTGTACCACTTCCCTCATTTTGCTTTCTGTTTATCTAATAGTGCTTTCTGTCAGGGCTTGGGCCAAGGAACAGGAGATCTAATGTCTCATGCTGTTCATATTACATAAAATGTTCACACTGCAGTGGATTAGTGATTGTGCTCAAGACTCACTGTGTTTCCTGGGGGCAGAGGCAGTATACACCACTATAAATGTGCTTTTATTTTAAAGGGTTGGAGGTTGATCCTACAATCACTTTCTAGTGTGAAGAATTCTGATATAAGGTTTTCTTCCCCAGAGCTACTCACTTTTGAAAGGGTGACTCCTCGCAGGAACCAACCCTTGTGTTGTATGTGGCAGTTTAGAAACTGGACTGTAAAAATATTTCTTCTTCTAAACACATGACAATAATGTGGATGGTTGTTAGCAACACAATTCCTCCAGCAAATGGGAATGGTTACTGCATACAAAATCAGTTTTGCTTTCATTACTTTTCAAGCAGTTACTTAAATCTGCTGTAGAGCAAGTAGGAAACAGAATGGGGAAAAATGAAGGCTTCTCATTTCAATTGTGGTCCTTTTTTAACTGGCAGTTGTTCCTGTTTTCAAGTGTTTGTTTCTACTTTAATGAGGATACCAACTTTCATCCAGTGAGATGTGTGGGTCACTTTGTTAGCGCACTTGCACACACCAAGGCAACACACCAGCTGGAAATTTTGACTTTTAGCTGAATTATTTTTCCCCAGCAAATGGCTTTCCTTTTGACATATTTTAATGTACTTGCACACTGAGAGGAAGAGTGGGTGAACAGAAAACAGACTGTTTTATTAACCCAGCAGTCACCTTTGAGATTCATACATGTCCACTTTTTTCTTGCCTTTGTACCTAATCCCAAGAGCCTGGTACCTGGCTTCCCTTGGAATAACAAAGTCAGTCACAAACCTCCAAACATGATTGTTAACTGAATGCCAACTGTTTCTTCTCATCTTTTTTTTTTTTTTCCCTTTTTTTTTTTCCCAGTACTATGTTAGGGATTGTGTCCTTATGGGTGCCCTATAACCATAATATTAATTTGGGTTAATATTGAAGTTTTGTTTTGGCTTTTTTTTTAATAGTAGAGGTACATTGTTCAAGAAATTAAATTACTGCTTCTATTTTGTGTGTGTATTTTATAGTGATTTTTTCAGCTCTGCGAATAGTGGGAAGGGAAGAAATAAAGCAATGCTGCAGGCACTTACTGGACTACAGTTTCAACTCAGAGGAAAGCTACAGGATCAAAAGCGGCCAGACAAGCACCCTCGAGAAGAAGCCCAAGCACATTATTCACAGTGTCATATGCCAGTCTCACAGTATCCTGCCTTCAATGGATTTTTTCCAATGGGAACACACTTTTCATCAGCCAAAGCTCCAGCAATCTCAGAGGTACTTGTATTACCAATCTGTATTACCAACAGATATTTACAAAGCAGATTTCAGACTGCTGTGCTATCTGCCTAAAGCTATTCTTAATTGTAATATAGTTAGCTCATTTTGGAGTGCACCTAAATGAAATCCGGAGAGAGGTGAGGATGAAGCTGCTGGAACTAACATGTTTTAAAAAATAAATAGGGCTCAAGCAAGCAAATACCAAGGTATTAAACTAACTAGGTCTTGTCACTGCACCGCCTCAAAACATGTTCTTTGAATCATTAATCTTTGAATCACCTCTCTAATGGTCCAGGGGTTACAATTTACACTCTATCTTCCTTTTGGATAGTGGAATATCTCTGGAGTTTTCTTTGCACACCACAATGTATTTCCAGGCAGCAGACAGGCTAAGGTCCAGCCAGAGGGCAGTGAGAACAGGGCCCAGAAGCTCCGTGTTTGTTTTCTTGCCCCGTGTCAGAGCAGGCAGCAGCTCATGGCAGGGGGAGAGAGAATGCTTCAGCCTGGTAAATTTGTGTCTGGCAGAAAAGATTTTGGCACCAGCCATTTGGGAATACACTTTTTTCATGCACTGTTGTTGACAGCCTGGGGAAGTTCTGGACTGGTCCCCCAGTGGTCTGGTCCCCCAACTCCAAGGATGATTGATGGGCAAGTGGTTCGGTGGCTACTGTGTCTGGGTCAATTTTGCACAGGCTATCTACTCCTTGGCCTCAGCAGAGTGTATGCAGGGGTGCAGAGCTGCCCCACAGCCACATCACCTCTTACGAGCTGTGAGTTACCGAGTGGATGCTTAAAACTCATCACTGAACAGATTAGATGATGCCACCATATTTCTTTCTATTTGGAAGCAACTGTGGTATTTCAAATACCACATGGTGGCAGCTGTTGATAAAGGCTGGTTCTAGTTTGTTTTTCATTTTTAAGACAGAGGGATGATAAATTTCAGTAAGTGGAGCAGCCAGGTTTCAGACATTTCAGACATGTTACATCAGATATGTTCTGATAACTTGGTATCTGATGCACTGAACCTTTCTTTCCTATTTAGCAAATAGGACCAAAAATAAAAATATAAATAGAGATTCAGCTACTATTCCAACTCTGAATCCAACAATGAATATTTTAAACCGTTCTTTGACGGCTAATAAACTTTCCCTCCAGTTCTCACCACTCCCTTTCTCTTCTGGGCTCTCTCCACTCTCCTATTCCTCCACTATTCCTCACTGTAGCCTGGGGAAAAGAAGTTTTAGAAAAATAATAAAGTTTTTATTTATTCCTTACAGATATTCTGCCCCTGTGGGCATTTGTCTGCCTGTCTGGCTAATGTGCAGTAATGAATCTGCTCTCTGCCATACACATACATATCATCCTATCAATCAGGGAGAGGAAATGCTGAGTATGGTGAGCACTAACAAGCACTCGGAGGGGTCAGTACACCAGTGCACTACAGTGGCAGGCTACTTTCCCTATAGGCTGCTTTAATTGGGAGAACATGAATGAGGCAGCATGTGGCTGGCACCATGTCTTCTTGCCAGTCTCTCTGCTTTGGCAAACTGACCCTCTCTGCTTCCCCTTTCAGGGCAGTGCTAACCCTCTGGCTCCTGCTGCAAGGCAAGTCCCTCTCAACCTCTTTGGAGTCTCTGGGTTAACCGGAGCAGGTGGAACTGCTGGAGGAGCTTGCTTGCAGAGGCTAGAGGGTGATCAAAGGGTGCTGAAGAGCCTGTGGGGATAGCACTTTGCAGGTTGGAAATCACAATGCAAACAGAAGCGGGAAAAGGTGGAGAAAAGGGGCCTTAAGAAAATTTTAGCAAGGGGGAATAGGAGCGAGAAATGGTGAAAGAAATAGGAGGTAAGGAAACTGGAAGGGCTGAGGAAAAGTGGTGAGAAAACAAATAAGAGGAGAGAAAGAGATAAAGAAATAAAAATAGAAAAGATCTGGAAAGTCATATATTACAGAAGAGAAAGACTAGGAGAAAAATAAAGAGAAATCAAAAAATATTCTTGTGCCTAAATCAGGGTGGACAGCAAACAAAAGCTCCAGAAGAACTCAAAGAAGAACAGAAGACTAGAGGAATTTTTTATGGTAGGTTTCAGGATTTAGACAAGAAATTGTGCTCAATCCATAATTCAGCAGTAGTGTTTTAAGTTATATACCTATAGATAGGTTCACTTCTAGACATGATTCCTTTTCACCTTTGTGGGGAGCCAGCATGCCGTTAAGGATGCAGAGTCATTGCCCTATAGCAAGATTTACTATTGAGTAAATTTTCTACTGGAGGTTTCTCAGCAAAGCCTTTGTCAGCTGCCTGGAAGGAGAAAAGGGATTTGTTGAGAAGAATGGAGGAATTATAAATCTCTGAAGGGCAATAACATGTAAAGTGAGATGTTGGGGTTAACAGCGTGTAAGGATGGAGTCTTATACCTTTTGACAAATCTCAAATTTTCTTTGCACAGAAGTTCTGGTGTTCACCGATGTAGCATGTTTGCATGGCAGTCAAGTGACAAAAATATCTTAAAGTGGTTTTTCATTGCCCAGAGTGAGCACTAACAGGGAATCCATCTTGAGTGAATGGCATTACCATAGAATGCCATTGAGAACACTGTCTTTGAGATCAAGGATTTGGGAAGTAGCAAGAAAAAGTTAGTTTGGTACTTAAGAAAAACTGTAGGTCCAAGAAAGAGTTTGAAGTCTGAGACCTCTTTCTGTGACACAAAATCTTAATTCAGAGTAATTTCTGTGCTGATCAAGGGAAGTTACTTGTGCTCTTCAGGAAGGCAGGTTAGCCTATAGAAATACCCAAGGCAGTAAAAGAACTACCAGTTTTTCCCCTGCAGTATTTTTAAGCTCTATGAAGTAAGAAGCCTTGGCTTTAGCAAACATCCTGATTGAAGATTTTGAAAGAAAACCCAGATAAAAGTAGGATGCCATTTGTAACTCAAAAAGTGTGGCTTCTGCTCTTGAATGAATGCCTGGTAAGGTGAAGGGCAGCATGTTATGAGGAATGCCATCCGTCAGTCACTGGGCAAAGGCCAAGTTCCTGTTCTCTCTGTTTACACCCTGCTGCCCTTTTCTTAGGAGTGTTCCATATATTAGTAAAAGTTCAGCTTAAATACTGACTAGGAACACTCTTTGAAGGAAATTTGTTTTCTCTAGGAGCGGTTTTTGTCAAATATCAGTTTTGGTGGAAATTTTAGTATCTTTTACTCTTGAAGCAATCACTTAAAACAAACTAAAAAGATAGAATAAAATGGAATAGAATAGAATGGTTTAGGTTGGAAAAGATGTTAAAGAACATCAAGTCCACTGTTAACCTAACACTGCCAAGTCCACCACATAACCCTGTGCCTAAGTGCCACATCTACAGCTTTTTTAGATACCTCAAGGAATGGTGACTCTGCCACTTCCCTGGGCAGTCTATTCCAGTGCTTGACAACACTTTCTGCAAAGAAATTTGTCCTGATACCCAATCTAAATCTCCTCTGGAGCAACTTGAAGCCATTTCCACTTTTCTTCTTGGGGCTCTTTATGATGGAAACCTGTAACTTTGTCAAAGACATAAGTCAGAGACCTTGATCAATTGGAAATGAGAAAAATTGCAGCAAAATAATAAACCAAATTTCTATATCAAAAATGCATATAAATAAATAAATAAATAATCATCGAGTAGGACTACTACCACCACAGATGCAGTATGAAACTGGTAGGAAGGTGAGGACTAGCCAGAGACAAGTAAATCATTAAAGTATAAAAAAGGTCTAAATTACCATGAAAGATTTGGGGCGCATTATCTGTCTAACTAGAGAAAAATGAAATTTAAAGGCAACCTGAAGAAACATCCCTCAACAGCTAAGAGATACCATAACACTGAGAAGATGCTCTCCAATATACATAGCAAAGGTATGCTGTGGACAGTGATTGGAAGCTGATTTTAGGCACCCGAGTAACGAGTAATTACACGAGAGTAATGCTTGGCTGCATATATTGGGAAAACCTCTGCATAAGAGTCTGCCTGTTAACCACTTTAAAATCCCCACTCTACTATGATTTTCTGTATGAGTGGCTAGGAAGAATAATATTGTTGCAGCAACCTGGGACACCAAGGATGCTTGAAAATAAGCTTCTCACAAACATGTCTGTCTATAAATGGCTATATTTCTTGTGGAAATAATTGTTTTAAGCTGCTGGGACTTAATTTTAATACTTTCTCTTTTGAAACCTTTCTGCAGGCAATTTTTATATTTAAAGACAGAACAGGTCCAGTCCAGATATTGCTAGGAGGGAAGTCATGGTTTTTTAAAAGTATTCTGGAAGTCAAAAATACCTTTAATGTCCTGTGCTGCCTGCCTTATATCTCCCGTGTTGGGAGTCTCATTAACCCAGTGGCTGCTACACTGGTGTCTTTCCAGTTTCCTTTTTAGATGTTCTTTGTTGATTGCAGCAACTCCCATGCTTCATACAACAATGCAAACGCTTTCTTAAGCTGAAATGTTTTTTGGTTGATTGGCAAATAATTTGATGGATTTTTGACAGACTGGGAGACAGTATGAAAGGGCAAAGAGAATGGCAGTGGCTTACTACTCCTGCAAAAATACAGCATTTAAAAGCATGAAAATGCACTCTGTGTCCAAGAAGAACCCTTTAAGATCCACATATATATCCCATCTGCCTCTGTAGGCTCTCTAATACCATTATAGGACTTTGCTCCAGACCAAAAATGCTGTGTAAATGACATAGCAGCAGCACACAGAAACACAACAATACTTAAGCTGGAATAGATCAGCTGTCCATAAAGCTTAATAATGTGTTTCAGAACACCTCCACTGGTCTCTCCCCTATCTCTGAAATGGGTGTCTACATCTGAACTAGATGCCTTAGCACTTTTTGTAGCTAGTGGGGCAAGCAGACCCATTTAAGATCCAATTTATCTGTCTTATCTTGGGCATGTACTTTGAAGTAAGATGGATTTCATGCAATGAAAGTGATATTTTTCTCCCTGGTGACTGAAAAAAAATTCTACATAATTAGCTTGGATGTAGGCATCTGCATTTTGTCATAAACTCACTCAAATAAATTCCACCTCTATGTTTTTTGCTTCAGAGAAAAGTATAGAAATCTCAAAACTTCTTGATTCTGCTTCGAATTGGCTTATGAGATGATGCTTGAGGGTTAAAATTTAATTTTATGTTAAATTACGAGAAGTAAAGTAATTGAGGTTGGTATACTTTAAGTCCTCCTAGACTGTTTGCTGAAGCAGTTTGTAGCAGCAGGGCTATCTGTCTCTGCAGATTGTTTCATGGCAGTCACTTAAAATACTTTACTTCTTAGTTCTATGCACCATAAATTTTTTATTTTTTAAAATACTACTTAAATGTATTAATATTAAGAAAATACTTGGATTTTGTATTAGTATTTCTATCATGAGAAGAAGTATACAGAAAAGAGGAAGGGTGAAAAATTATGTGAAGGGGTTCATAAATAAGAGGGAAAAGGGAAGTGGGAAGGAGAGCAAAATACATTTTGGAATATCTGGAAAGAGGAGGAGCAGAATGGAGACCAAAAGATATGAGTAAGTGGGAAATAAATAGAGAGATTTGTGTAAGATCCTCAGGCTCACTCATTATTTTTTAGACTTCTACAATACCTCTTCTTTTCTTCTCTTTTTCAAACTTCACAGACTTCATCTTTTTAACCTTACAGTGTCTAAAGTCCACAGTCTCTATTCTTTCCCCATATACCTCATCATTTTTTTTCAGTTTTTAGACGTTTTTATTTTTGCTATGTCTATTCTTGCACACACCTCTACAATTTTGAGCACAGCTGTTGACCTACTTCTGTGTGATAATTCCTGTGGTATGGAAATCACTGATGTCACTGCAACTCAAGGAGTAAGTTCAGCAGGTCCATTGCCTTCAGTGGTTGAAGAAAGCATAAATGCTGAATCAAAATTTGATTTTTGTCTCAAAATTAGAACCACAGGTAACAATCTTTTAAAGACTAGAAGCTGTCTACTGTAAGGGTGGTTCATTTTAAAGTCTACTGTGATTCTTGATATGAAGGAGGCAAAGTGCAGAAGAAGAAAACCAGTCATGGTTTAATCACAGGATGTCCTGATTTCTTCCCATGTATTCTCAGCTCAGAACTCTGAGCAGTAGTGAGCTGTCTATCCACACTTGTACATTTAACTATGTCTAGGACATGTCCAGGCAGTCATACTCTTGGGACAGTTCCTGGCACAGTTTTAGCCTATGCCTATGAGTGCTGCCCCTCACTGAGGCTTGGAAGTTACAGGGTCCCTGGAGCAATTCATAATTAGCATTTTACAAACAGCTACATTCTTCTAGTTGTCAAAGGCCTCAATGACAAAAACGTGAACTCTTCCATAACTTCTGGGCTCAGCGTCCACTACCATTCCTAAGTGTATCAATTTTATTAATATAATTATAGCTTGAGAGGGTCCTGTAAAACTTTTTTTTTGACAACCATGTGCTGCTCAATGAGTATTTCAAAATGGGTGGTGCAAATAGGGGAGGAATCCATTTGCAAGAGATAAGCTTTTTTTTCCCATGAAGAATATGAACAGGTCCCAAACAGAATTAAAAAAGACTTTACAATTGTAGAGTAGAGAACAATAGTGCAAAGACTGCTGTCTCTACCTTGAGAGTATTCAGGCTTTTCCAGTGTTAATGAAAGGAGACTCTGTTTCTTGTCACCTGCAGCAGAGAGAAACTCCACAGATAGGCAAAGAAGATCAGCATTTTTTGAAATGCTGGCCCAGGATTAAAAGCATAACAGGATTCCCAGATTCCTACTGACTTCAGTGGAAAGGTGAGGACCATGATGGGAGTTAGGATTCGAATATAAATCTACACTTGAATTGACAGTCATACAATTCCTGAACTGACAAATGGCAGCCAAAGAAGAAGTAGTCAAGCTGAAGGGTCACTAGGGAAAAAAGAAGCTTTGAAAGAGTAGTGCTAGTCTCTGTGACAAGGGCTATAGTAACTGAATTTCGAAGAGACCTGACTGTTGAGACATTAAGTATTATACGCTATGTTAGTAATTACATAACAGATAATATTAATGATTCTTATACAAGTGTTTGTTAAATCACTAATTTAGATTTAATGAACAACCAATGGCCTTTTTTATAAGAGGTAATCCCACACTTAATTTCTGAGATTAATCTTATTTAAAGCAAAAACTGTCTCTCTGAATAGCTGGTAGTATTCAGCTTAAATTAGCATCTGCTGAAGTGAGCAGTTGAGCTTCATCTGACTTTTATTAGGACAAATGCATAAAGGTTGTGCTGTGGTAATACCATTTAACTGTCATGGCAATTAGTTGCCACTTTGGATATCAGAATTATCACTGAGTTAAAAAATAAGAGAAGAAGACATGGCAGAAATAGTTTCCTTTTTAACTGGAAATTGTGTCTGAATTCTATATTAGTCATAGAAGTGAGAATCTGATGTCATCAATCAGACCTGGACATAACAGGGAAAAAGTTATAGTTTTAAAAACAGTTGATTGACTTGTGGCTTCAAACCAACTCCTAATTTTATAAAAAAATATGTAAATCACTGGATGCCTGGCTAAAATTCCCTGTAATGTTTATGGTTCCCTTACCTCCCTAGAAAAAGCAGGATTATTTGTTTTCTTTTCAACAACAGGAAGATATTAAAAATTAAAAAAAACCCTCTTGCACTATTCTGTGAGCTTTACTTCATTTGCTCTGAAACTTGTGTAGATCTTCTTAAGAAAATCATGTATGCATGCCTCTTCCACTATAAGAGTTTTCTTAGTTTGAAAAAGATTCATATGGTTATATTCTTTCAATATACAAGTGAACTGGCCACTGAATGAGAGAGTCCTCTTCAACTGTGCTCATTATTGTTCTTTTTGTTCTCAAATGTTTTCTAGAGAAGTTTGAAATCAGTTTTGCATATCTGCCATGTAATGTTAACAGAGTAAAGCCAGAAAAATACTGTGTAGAAATAGGAGTTCATTTTGCTCAAGGCTCTGATCAAAAGTGCAGTGTCTGGAAGTCTATACTCTGGCAGCTTGTACAATGGCTGGCCTTTGGATTAATATAGGAATGCAAAGCTACAAGTCCCTAATCTTCATAAAGAATGACAACCATCTCTAAATGGCTAGAGCCTGTGTGTTCATCCCATCCTTCTCTGCTCCTCACCAAAGTGCGATTTATTGGTTTCAATTCTGTCCAGATCAACTTCTACAGTCCATATTTTTCACGTGTTGGCCGTATCTGTATCTGGACATATCAGAAAACTTTATTAGGTGATTCTCTGCTTTATAAAGAGGAAATTAGGGAAATTTTAAATCAAAATCTAGGAAGAATTTAGTGAGACTTTTATTTTGGGTATGCTGGAGACCCCTGGGCTAAGTTGTGATCCATCTCTGTAGAGGGAGAATTTTACTTATCTCAGCTGCCATGTACTAGCCTTGCAATGGTCACAGTGCATCTCATGAATTTTTTCAAGACTATTTCCAACCATCTCCCAAAGTTCACTGTGTTTTTACCACGAGGCAAATGATCCTGTCTATTTTCTGAGCAGTACCAAACAAGATTAGTTTAATTAATAACTGTATAATAATTGAATTAGGTTCTATACATTATTTCTTTCTGAGCAAAAGTCTAGAACTTGTGGAGACCAGCACTTCAAAACTTGGGAAAATATCTTTTTTCAGAGGCAGGACATTAAAAATTTGAGCTAAAAAGAAAAGATTGAATCCTTTAAAAGGAAAGATCAATTGATTTTGGGTTAACTTCTTTCGTTGGAGTGAGAGGCAAACATATTGAAATGATGGGAAGCTCCAGATAGCTTCTACAGACATTTGAAATCAAACTGAAATATGACTGAAATAGCGTCAAGATGTCGTGATTTATCTGTGATTACCTGCAAGTCCAGTGAAACAAGAGAGGCTGACACCAATAGGATTTAAGAGATCTCACACTTTTTCCATCATGGTGTTTCCCCTCCTTCTATTGCCAGCCTTCTTCTAAACACTTGTTGATCTCTGTTGTGATCTTGACTACACTGTCTTTCCTCATAATGAGTTTTCCTCTCATTCCTCTCAGGAATCATTCCATTCCTGGAATTTGCCTCTCCCAGGAAATTTTTTTCTTTGTGAACTTAAACATAAAGCAAACCTCCTTGGTGATCAACTTTACCCAAGAAGGTACTACTCTTCCTTTTCTTTTTTGTTATCAGTCATAATATTAGGGTCAGATTTTTGAAATTGCAACAACTGATGCTCATTTCCAGATCTCTGTGGCATCTTCCTCTCCTATTTTGTAAAAGGGCCCTTAGTCATTCTCTGGTATTTCCTGAAGTGCATTTTTTCCAGAAATGAAGCACACAGTTATTCAACAGAAACCTGTTGTCAAACTTGGTCTTGATTTCTCCACTAGCTGGAAGGAAATAAAAAACTAAACTTGTCACTTCCATCTGTCCTGCCTCACAGCTGGTTCTGTATTGGTTTAGCTACACTTCAAATGTTCTGCTGTATGAGCTTTGATCAGTAAAACATGATTAATATCTCATATTTTCCTCTGAGAAAAGAATACAAACAGCCCTTTATAACTGACATCAGCATTTTTTGATTTGACAGGGAATTTCAGGATATTATAATTTTTTTTCAGAAGTCAAAGATACACCTTAAAACAAGGTCATCTTCAGTTTGGGTCATTGTATCATACAATGTAGAGGCAGTTACTCAAAATGCAGGGAAAATGAAGTCATTCATTGGCCATCAAATGCAAATACAAAATAAACCACAAACAACTCAGCATGAGTAAAGAAAAGCAAAAATTATCTTCCACAGATTCATGTGCCTGCTGTTCACTTCTGTAGTATAGAAACACTTTGGCCCACCTAACACTCTTCACCTAATATTTTAACCTTTCTCAGGAGACAGCTATTTGAATCCAATAATTTGCATCTGTGAGATTGCTTAAAACTCACAAAACCGAGAACCATAGAAATTGGTAATGGAGAAAAGTGTGATAAACAGAAATAGCTTTGGTGTTCTACAAAGGAGAATACCTGTTGTGAATGGCAGCAACTTTCTAAGGTCCATAAACATTAGGAACAAAAGTTCTGTTATTCTACAGCCATGATAGTTTTCAAAGCAATGCTACCTGCAGAGGTTGTCAAGAGAGCAGAAAAACCACAATAACCCCCACATCTCTAGCATTCCACATTCCACTTATTTCACCCAAGCCTGCATATTTATTTTGAGATTAATTTGGTACATGTGTACGTTTGCCAAGTTTTTTTTTTTTTTTTTGCTATTTAAATCTTCAATTCCAAAGCTATGTATTAATCCTATTACTGCTAATTGAGAGAAGTCTGCAGTCTTTTTGAGTTAGGTGAAGTTCAAGTTGTAATTGGTATCAAAGAAAGGCACAGTGAAAGAACTGAATATTAATATTTAACTCTTCCCATTTTATTATTTCCACTTGAAAATCACAGCAGTGGTTAAAAGACCTTTTTATGAGTTCATGAGGTTAGTGAATTGGAGACTATGGGATGAGATTTTTCATTCATGCAGCAAGATTGACAAAAATTGCTTTGTAAGAAATGTAAATGAAATATACTGGGGCCCAGTAGTACTGGTTATAGCTATAGATCTCTCATCATTCCCATTATGAAATTTTCCTTGTAGGTTAAGTACCTGCACTGTAAAATTTTGCTCAAGGCTAATACAGCATACAAGATTCTAACCCAGGAGCTATTTTGTTCCAAATCTTCCATTTAGCCCTTTGCAGATAACTGCAGTTTTAGATGATATTTTGAATTTGAGTACTTTTAAAATTACTGTGTTTTGAAGCAGAATGTCTCATAAGATATGCACACAATGGTGGATTAATTCCTTATGACGGAAAATAAGGACAAAGACCACCCAGGACAAAGACCACCCCTTTGATATCAGATCCCTAATCAAGCACGTTTATTTGTACGTTTGTTCAAAGACACAAATGGTGAATTTTTTTCAAAGGTCAAAGAAATTAAAAGAAAAATGGCCATTGACTTGTTGGCTTTGGAAATAATTTCTACCCCTGACTAAAAAGTACTTGGAACACCAGTTAATGGGGAATTTCTCCAAGTTTTGTTTTGTCTATTTTTCTGAGTTTTATGCATTGGGAATTACAGGCTCTGACTTTAATCATACCCATAGAGAATGTTCACTATTATACCCTTGGGACTGCTATAATCAATCATTTGAGGTCTAACTGGATGGAGACCAGAACGCAGGAGTCATTTCAGAACTGTATCTTGTTGAAATATCACAAAAACTGTGGAAAAAAGGGTGCTTGAGAGGAAGCAAAATGATAAGAGGTAATGGTGGAAGTCAGAGTAAACAAGCAAAGAGATCAAAACATAGAAAGAAAGCAAAGAAGAGATGAAAAATTTGGAGAAAAACACTGAAAGCAGCAGACCAAAGTGGACACAGCTTGAAATACTTTGTTTCCACCACTCACTTTACATTAGAGGTGACCAAATGTGATAACAATTGATTATTTTTTCTTTTGGAAGTGTTTTCCATCATATGAGCATTGAAGATAGTCTAAAAGGGTCATTCGGCCAAAATGTATAACTAGCAGTGGTAGCAAAATCTGGTTCCAAGTGAGATATTTGGTTCTAAACACTTGCTCTGTATACTATGATTTCAGAAAAACACACAGATTATCAAATTTTTTTTATTTATTTGCAAATTTTTCCATTAATGTTTTATATTAACTTACTTCAGAGTTTGCTACATTCAAAGACCTTGAAAGTTCAGACCAAAAGTGGCTCCGTAAAGGCCTGGTAGCCTTGTGAGGTGCATTGACACAACTGTAGCTGTAGCCAATTCCTTATGCAGAAGAAAACTCAATTATTTTCTAAAGAAAACAAAAGGCTTAGCTTGGGTTTTTTTTTTTTGCAAAAGATTATGAAACTAATTCTGGGTTGGAACTACATGATAAATATAAGCTTATAACTTTCATTAGTGCTGTTACAAACCATAGATATATTTCTAAAGAACAAACTCCACATTTCGTTCATATCTGGACCATAAATAATTGACCTGTGTCCTGCCTTTTTAATATTGAAAGAGGCAGACTATAGTTATAGAATAAAGGGTGTGAATAATTAAAAAATAGATTGCATTAGGTCTTGAGATAACTATGGTATCTAACAGATAGAGAATGAAAAAAAATTGTGGCTACTACAACCTCCAACTGACTTAGTGAGAATTTTGCCTTGAAAAATTCAATGGAACTGAATAGAGATAAGCAATGTCAACAGCTTTGTACTACTGAAAATATGGATTTTGTCACTTAAGTGATAATATTGATAGTCAAAATACATTTCGTACTTAGTACTTGAAGTATCATCTAGTTCATTCAAACTCCAAAATTACCTCTCTAGATTTTTTCTTTAGTTTAGTAAAAAGGCCAAAAAGATTTGAATACAAGCATTCAGTTCCTACTTTTTGGGGTTTGGGGTCATTGACTTCAGCATCCTTTTCTATATGTTAACAAATTTTCTGGCCTCCACTGACATTTTGGCAATATCATATAAATTTTAATGTTTCACCCCCCACAGTCCCACTGTGAGGAAGGTGTCACATGTTGCAGGTAAAAATTTAAGATGCAGATACACAAATTAATTTCCTCATTGTATAAGGGAATATAGCTTCTTCTTATTATTATTATGGAAGCTTTAGCTTCCATAAACGACTACATGGATCCAGCTTTTCAGTCATGCAAATAATAGGCATCTAATTAAAGTTAGTTGCCCAAGTCTCCTTTTGTGGTGAACCATAAGAAAGGAGCACGTCCAGAGGAAGGAAAAGAAGAAATAAAAACGTCCTGCTTTTATATGAAGTCTCTCAGGGGTATCTGAAAGTGAGTCTCTTTCTGGAGGTCCTTTCTCTTGCTATTGTCCAAAAGACAGACTTTATCATAACGTAGACTAGAAAACTACCTCTTAGAGATGAATGTCGCTTGTGATGAATGCTCAAAATTATCCAGGGACCCAAGTTTAGGTAGGAAATTGCACCTGAGTCTTTAACGTCTTTGTGTAAGAGGTAACCACTGAGCTATTCTTCTTGCAACCCAGATGATCTTCCTCTAGAGACTGAGTCCACTTCTCTTACAGCCAAGTGAAGCATGAAGTCTTTTCTCCCCTTCAAGTCAGTAATGTGCATTTCATCCTTTCACAGCAGGATCAGCACCTATTACAACACATACTGCTCTACAAATGACTGTGAGATGCCAAAGCTTATTTTAGGATAGTGATATAGACAACTTTACGACCTGCCTGAATTTGTGCTCACCTTACAGCCTTCTGCTCCTCTCGTGCTGACCACTGGTAGAAGTAGGACAAGATGAACTGGTAATGTGATGTCTTCTGATATCTAACACAAAATATTTTGTGTTAGATGTTGTGTGTTAACTGTCTGGAGTATCCACAATGTAAAAATTTTCTAAAGTAGTTCTGAAGTAAAACAAATAACACTTCCCTGCACGCTGGTTAAGGATTGCCACCTGCAAGCCAAAAGATCTGGGACCAATTTCAAAGCCCACTGATGGCTGTTTGACTTTATTGAGCTTGACTTTTATCTACAAAAGCAGCATTTTAAGGGTTACATGAAGAATCATTTTGTGTTCCAACAGAAAAATAGCTGTTAAAACATTTTGAAAGCATTCCAGCCAGTGATAGTTTCAAGAGACTTGGTCTGACCAGACACTCCACTGATTTGTACTTAAAACATTATTGAAAAAAAACATGCTATAGAAGATATTATTTTGGATCATAGGCAAGAAAAATTAAGCGTAATCCAGCTCTTTAGATCCCTGTGTCTTTGTGAATAAAATTGAACACACAAAAAGGGAAAAACCCCCAAACAAATCCACAAACCTTTTCTGTGCTCTTATTTGAAATCTTTATATCAAATCAGGCGTCGGTGTGTACAGGGCTATTTTAAGCACAGTTTCTACCAAAAGAACTGCCGATGACATTTCAGAAGTGATTCCCTCACTGCTGTGCTCCAGTTAATGGGCCACTCTTGTGATAGCAGCAGTATTGCTTCCAAAAATGTGATGATCTGCCGCAGATAGAAACATCTTTTCCTGCATTATGCCCATTGATTCAAAAAAACAATACTAAAAACCTTATCTGTGGAACACAGACTTGGAGGAAGTGAGGCTTAACTGGACTTTATTCTCAAAAATAATAAGAAGAGAATTCACTAGAAGGAGTATGCTCTTTTTAACAATTTTTTTTTCTGATAATTTGGTATACTTAGTATGTAAATAGATGTATGACTCCCTGTAAGCATAGATATACCTGCTTCAAAGGCATTCTACATGTATGTGTGGAAGTGTTCATAAAGGTCAAAAGCCGTGAGGAGTGGCCCATTGTCACTCCATTGAATATGACACCATAAATATGCGTATGAGCAGTGAATTTGTGCTCCCAAATGTCTGCTACCTAAGAGTCCAATCTCTTGTTATTCATAATGGATCAACAGCTTAATCACAGAAATAAGCACCTGGTAATCAGCCAAGCAGCATATGGTAGCTGCGACACACTGTTCACTACATTTGCACTGTTACTTGAAAAAGGAAAGCTAGTGACTACAACTGACCCACTGGTTACAGTTTTAGAAGATGGACATTAAAAATTAGGCTCTCAGCGAAGATGTGTCTAGATCAGGTGTTTAGATGAGGCACATTACGCTGATATTCCCAAAAATGCCTTCATGACTAGGAAATGCAGTCTCCATGATTTCGGTTAACTAGCGAGTGCTGAATTACATAGCAAACAGGTGAATATATAATTTCTACTTTTCATCGGTAATACCGAGACTCTCCAAAGTGTCAACAATATTCATCTACTTAATCTGAAGTACACTACCAATTGTTTTTTCTACAATTACTTTTTTTCACAGTTGAAAGATGAATGTGGATTTTCTTTATAGCTCCATGGTGTTCCTCCAAATATAAGCATATTCTAAGTCTTTTATGCAGCTTCCTTGCTGCCAGTGTTGGCTGTATGCAGTGATTCAGCTCACTGGATTACTTTGTGGCTCTTCAGTTCATAATGTGTGTTAGTTCTTTCAGAAAGTATTTCTGAAATACTCACTGAAAAGGGAATATGCCCAGGTGAAGTATTAAATGGTTCTCTTAAAGACCTCAACAAACATAATATACATTTTAATTCACTGTCTTTCAGTGTGCAAGTCACTGCAATTTCAGTTATTAGATATTAGTCAGCAACTAGATCACACAGGACACTGATGGTACAATTTGAGAAAATCCTAAGACTTCAGAAATTTAAAAGAAAGATTGGAGCTTCTGTTCACTTGCTTGAAATCCACCTTAGTGTAGACTGTTTCAGGGCTGATTTTCAAAAGGTTTTTAATTTTTTTTTCCTCTCCAGTATTTTTATCAGTTTTACTGCATCATACTTTTTTCTCCTGTACATGCCCTTGCCTAAATCCTTTTCTACCTTTGATGTGTGCTATTTACTACATATTAAACCCAAGGAAGTTATCTTCCCTATCATATCTGTTTTTTACCCTTCAGTCAGTATTAAAATTGGAGAGTTGTTTCACAAGAGTTCTTCACATTATGAGAAAATACAATATTTTTTAAAAATAATATTTGCTGAAAGACCAAGAGCATTATTCCTTCTGTATTTTCTCATCTTCATATTGTTGTATATGTGAGGTCTTGTAGCTTTTCTGGGATTCAGAGGATACCATTATGACTTTGTAACTTCTCTGAAAGCAGTTGAGAGTTTTGGATTTTGGGTAAAACCTCTTAAAATTCCTGTAAATTCTGATTAAATAACTATATTTGATTTTTGTTTTAATAAGGAGGTATACCATGGAAATCCAGATTTTCTTGTCATCTCCCATAGGGTAAGTGCTTCTTTAGGTTGTTCTGTATTCAATAAATAAAAACCTTTTGAATATGCCTCAGAGTGAAGCCGTGTTCCAGGAGGTTCAGAGTGACATCCATCACTTTCCCAAGGCAGCAATATTTGATCATTTTTAGCACAGCTTCCTAAAGAAATGTAGAATGTTCTGATGGCAGTTGCCATCTGTTTGCTCCTCATAAACCTTTCTTTCCTTCCATCTCAATGTTTTTGATCCTGCAGGCCAGTTTCAGTAGAACTGCCTTGAGGTGTCCTGGAAATCCACAGGCGGATAGGAAAAAAAGCATAAACTGAAAATGGGAAAAGAAAGCTCTTAATGAGTCTGCAGTGTAATGAGCAAGGGCAGCAGATGAGTGGGGTTGCTTGGGTTTATGTGGGCTCAGGAGGCCGTGAGCTGAAAGCTTCCTTCCCTGGCAGGAGATGTGATCACCTCTTGGAAGGTGCAGTGCAGTGATCGTGAAAAACAATCCAAAACTGGGTAATTTGGAGTCTTGGGAGAGAAAGCTTTAAGGGAAATTTAACAGAAATCTAGAAGAAACAGCAGTGTATCTGTTTCACTACTCATGGAAGAGCTTGTTCCTATGGAACATCCAAATTATACTGTGTATGTGTAAAATTCTCATGATAAGAGACACTACGGCTGTATTTTATTTATTGTATTTCTTCAGCTCACACTCATTTTGAGGTTGATCCTCTGTGTCTATTTTCATACCACAGGTTTTTAAGGTAGTGTAACAAATGCCTTTGAGTGGCATGTTGAATTTCGAACCAGGTTTTGTATTTTGTAGCTATGTTTACAATGTTCCACATCTGAAAATAGATACCCTTTTCCTCTGAACACTTGAGGTCCCTTATCTACTTCACTGAAGTCCTGTGCAGTGCAGAAAGCTCATGGAAAATGTATAATATTAATGATGATGATGATGACGATGATGATGATGATGATGACGATGATGATGATAATTATCATCATCATCATTCCTGTACTTATTATTCAGGCAAAGTTCCTAATCAATACTAATAATTTAAAGTGAGAACACTAGGCTTTTTCTACTGTTTAAATAAGATATCCTGCTTACTAGAAATGAGAGAGGACCTAAAATAAGATGTAACTCCAAGGGAAAAAGCTCAATTTCTGAGTTGTGTTAGTGAAAGTAAAAAGATGAATTAATGTGACTAATTTCAGAACCAATCTTGCTGTATTTAACACACAGCTGGCTTTGGACTGCAGCATTTGAAAGGAAATTAAGAAGCAGTTTGATAGAACCCTTTATATATTTTATTTATCATATTACTGACAAGAGATCTAACTTGTTCCCACTTTGGAAAAATAGATGTTTTTTAGCTTAATGATGTTTGGTTCTTACAGGGTTCAGATGCTCAGGTTTAAGTCTGCCAGGGCAATATATTTTACATAGAGTTTAAAAAATCTAGCTGAAAAGAACTACTTTTTCTCTGAGCAGTTTTGTTGCTGTTTTTCCTCTTTTTCAAGCTCAAATCAATTGTCCTTGTAGGCAATCAACCCCTATTTTTGTTCCCAGCTCTATTCCTTATCTAATGCAAGTTCAGCTTATGTCATGGTTCTTGGTGGTCTTTTATTAAAGTGTTCTGATGTAGGAGTTGAATATTAATCTGTAAACTGTAATAATATGAGTTCCTTTTCCTCCTGATTACTCAGGGAGAAAAGAATTTACATTTCATACTGCTTTATACATAGAGAAAGGAGTCTAGAAGACTTCCAAACCTAGCTACCACACATGAGGTGGGACTTCTGACAGACCTTTGCACAGGGCTGCTCCTGGGGAAATTTTAAGGGATTTAAATTGACCTCAGCAACAGAACACTTTCAGAAGCCTCTACCGTGACTGAAACAGGTTGTAGTCAGAAGTTATTAGATAATTCTGGTTTGTTCAACCAGATCAGTGCCCCAGTGTGCAAAACATTATACAGACATAGCAAACCACTTCCTTAAGGGCCTTACAGCTTTAAAGGACTTTATTGACAGAAAGCACATCTTAAACTTTAAAAGTTTCAATGTCAAATCCAGCAATATAGAAAAAAAGTGGAAAGGATAGCAGTAATCATTGAATGCAGATACTGAAGTTGTATCTTTGTTTAAATACTGTTGCCAATATTTTACTTCTCCGCATTAAAAAAATAGTTAGAGCTATAGCTGAAAACAAAAAGTTCTCTGTTCTCTGAAATAAAGAGCCATTCTTGGCTCTGGGGGTCACTTCAATGAGTGGGGCTGGGTGTTCTGGAAAGTCCCGAAATATTCCTGTGAAAATGAAATCTACCTTAAAAATTAGGACTCTGTACAAAATAAATTTTATTGGCTTCTTCACTGTAGAAAAGCAGTAATTAGAAATTTAGAAAACTGACATACAGAAATTGTCTGGTCCACTGAAACTTCGAATTCTCCACTCTCTTGCCCAGAATGGGTTATTTAATCTCTGCTTTAAATGCTGTGATGGGTTCCAGGAGAGTGAGGTGTCAACTTGTGTGGTCAGATGCCCCTGCAAATGTTGCCTCAATTTAACAGCATTGCAAGTAATAATGCCAGCTGCATTTTTCAAGTGAGAGAGGAAAAACTAGTGGGAGAGAGCAGCCACATGCTGGAATGTGTCTAGTCTTCTGTAAGCAGCATTCTGAGGTAAGATCCCAGAGGACCAGAGATCTTCCTACCCTCCTCTGCCTGGTCAAAGTGCTCCTCAGCACAGCTCCTGGTAACACAATATATGGTAGCCCCCCATTGATGTGATATATTCAGCATTATCAAGGGATTCAGAATTTGGAGGCTGGATTTTACAAAACCAATTTTGGTAGTTTATGGATTTAGCATAAACCTCTCTTTTAAGGAATGATCATCTGGGAATGTTTTAGCCTGTTGAATTTTTGAGTATACTATTACAAGCCCAACTTTGAACCACTGATGTAAAGTACTCATCTTCTTTAGACTTAGCATTCTCCTATTTGTATAAACAATCTTCATTTTCAGATGTTAAAAAATTACGGTTCTTCCAAGAGAAATTAATTAATACCTGGTTTACCTGCATTACATATTAATGAGACAAAACCTTATGTTTGGGCAATATTTAATGAGGAAAAAGTCAAGTCATGGAGTGTGAATGTTCCATATTTTCTGCATGGACATAGCTATGAGCAATACTTTATAGAGCTCTCTGGTTTTCAGTTTTGATGCTAACAAAGCTAAGGAAAACCAAGCTTAAACTGAACACTTAATAAGTATGAATTAATGGATGGTGAGTTTTGCATTAGTCCAGTGAACAGGTCAGTCTATGGAGCATGGTCAGAGATCATATTTTGTTTAGACTAACAGAAATATTTTGTGCACTGTTCACCTGAAGATGGAGCTTGAGTGGTTCTGAATATATATGCAAAATATAACTTGTGTCACAGAACTGTGTTTAATAAGTTTCTCTTTGGACTTTGTGCAGGGGAAGAGGCACCATCTTAATCTTATTTAGATTCTTGTGGCAGAAAAATGAAATCTATAAACAAACTTCCTTTCTTTAACCTTCCTCAACTACCCTATGCTCCTGGGTGTTTTACAGGTTCTAATGTAAGACTCCTGTAATTATTGAACTGTTCTTTTGACCTGGTTGCTTGAAGGATATTGGATTTCTCTTATCTGCAAATGGAGATTAGCAGTCAGATCAGCTGAAGTGCTAAAATACTGCTAATTTTTTTTAAAACAGAATTATTACAAAACCTTCTTTTTACTCCCTACCTTGAACTTCAGCATTCACATTTAACTCATTGTGTTATCTGTTCAGGGTAAGTTGAGAATGAGGTTCCTGGGTTGAATTTTTAGTGAGCACTTTAAGGTCTCCAGTACAATGTTATAAGTTAACTGGTGTCTCTGAAAAAGAGTAAATACCTAGTTGGAGAATTACTTAGGTACTGCTAATAATAATTTAAAATAATTAGAGCATGTTCTCTGTGGCTGTTGTTTTCTGCTTATTTCACTGACTGCTTTTTTAAAGGACCTCTTGCCTGTGCATACTTCATCTCATGGTACTGTCTCAGGACCTAGTTTTACCTCTTTTCTTCACATTTCAACTTTACAAGAAAGCTGTTGATTACACAGTTCCCAGACACATGGAAGTGTCTATGAGGACCTAGAATTGCGTGCAGTGTTACTACATAAAGAAATAGCATATATCTAATTGTGAATAGGCTTGGTCCTAACCCTGCCCCTTCTGATTTGTGCCCCCAAACTATAGTCCCATCTTACTAATTTTCTAGGGCTGTAGGAGCAGGAATGCAGGTATCTGTGGGAGCAGAACAACAAACATATAATGAGCGGCCAAATCCAGCAAATGGACATAATCTTTCCCATTTTCCAGCTCTGAGTTTGTGAACAGGAGCCTGGGCTTTGACCTCACAGAGCAGAAGCTTTTATTTCCCCGCTTTGTATTCTCAGGATTAAAATTCATTCCTTCTTTGTTACAATATTTTGTACATGGAGGTATTCCGAGCACCAATATCAACAAAGAAATGAGGTATTTCCCTTTTGTTAACTAGAAGACTATTCTCCTAGAAATTGTCTCTTATCACTTATACAAAGTGATATTTACCTCTCAATTTAACAAAAATCACTTCTGATAAAAGTGAAGAGTGGGTAAGGGCTGGAAAAAATGAATAAGAAAATTAAATATTGTAAAATAATTTTCATTTCTACAAATGCAAAAAGAGTACTAGACACCATGCTTGTATATAAAGCAACAGGCATATGGGGGAGGAAAAACAGGGTCACTAGGGCCAGTGATCTCCACAAAGAATGAAGAAGACAGTTGCGAAACATTATCTGTCCAGTTCAGAAACCTTCTTCAGTCTCTGTTTACAAGCCTGAGAAAAACATTTTAGGCAAAGCTTTAAAAGAACCTGGAGGACTGTACAAAAATGCCAAGAATTGGATTAATTGGCATAATGCAAGGTGGCTGGGCACAGTTGGGGAAAGTGTCAGTGTAGGGAGAATCCCCACCAAGTAAGACTGTCTGTGCAATTAGCTATCTGAACTCTAACCCTTCCAGAATAATTAATGAATAACAGAGGGGATCAAGACAAAGACACAAAGTGATTTGGTGGGTGCTAGCAAGTAATACATCAAAGAATGCTGGTAATTGGCCCTGTGGCTTTCATTCTTTGCCCTATTTCTTTCAATTCATTGACTCAAAATAATGGGTTCAGGTTCATTATCAACAGGTTTTAGCTGCAAGAGCACAACAGTTCAACAAAGCTATGATTGTAGCAGTGCTGGTGGCTAAGCAAAAGTTGTAGAGTGTAGCACACTCCCCTGAAAGGGAAAGTAGCAGCATAGTCACAGGCTTTGTCTTACATGAAACAGTTCGTATTCACGAATTTGCTCTGAGTTTTCTAAGACTTGGTGTTCACTGAGGTTACAATGCTGGAATACAGTTGGTATGGGCAGGTATGTATAACTCCGCTTCAAATGCTATTATAGCAGCAGCAGCTATATTCTGTTCCTTCAGCTCTAAGAAATGAAATAGAATTCCTGACATCATGTGTCACATGTACATGACATTATTTGCATACTAATGGCAACAGTTTAGAGACTTTTCTCTGCCTGTTTCGTGGAATTGCAGTAAAGGGAAATTTTATTATTTTGAATCCATAAAAATATCTTCCTGATCTGCAAAATTTTACTTGAGGGTTTGAGGTTGTTTTTTTCCTGAAATCAGAATTTCAGGAAATTGATTTGTTCTGTTTTGTTCTAGTGTTCCATTTGTTTCTAGTGTAAATGCTGTTGTGAAATGTTGATATGACTGATGAGGAGGTATTTAATTAGTTAGACTGGCTTTTGATAAAGAACAGAAGAAGAAGCAGCAGAATATTAGAGCAGTCATCTTCAAACAGTGAAAGATGTGTATGTTTGCTCTGCAGTCATTTTGCCATGGTCATTTCTCCCTGGTGAATGTTCTTATTTTCTAACCATCACAGTAAATACAATTACATTTATAGTTAAAATCTGTGGCACTAAAGCTAAAAACTGCCCAATTTTAATTTGGTATTTGAGAAACGTGAGAAGTGGTTTAAATTTATAAGCTTGCTTATAAGCACAAATGGATGTAAAATTATTTTCTTCTTGATTAAAGATGTTATTCTGAATTTGGGTTCATAGCAAATACACAAAATGGTGTAAATGTTTTAAATAGAAAATTGTGCTCCTTATTCTTATAGACAGCAATATAAAAATTCCCATTTCCTTTGACAGTCTGTGAGGAGGTAGCTGCTGGTGCAACTATTTTCTGTCTAAGTCTTACAGATCAGATTCTGATCTCCATTATACCATTGTTGATCTTAAAGATCTTGAATGAACTTTATGAAGAATTTAATTTCAAGAGGACTGTGAAATCATACAGTAGAATATTGAGTAATAATAAAGTTAGATAAAAAGTTTCTGATACAACTTGTGGTATTTAATTTTCATTTTAGTCATATTTCAGAGAATAGCAATTATGTATTAAATATTCAAATACATATATGAACTACCAGTGTATAAATGCAGCTATAAATGCAACTATGTGACCATGACCAACAACCTCAATCCAGCTCTTTAAGTGCAGTCATTCTTTTTGAAATAATGATGTCACTGATCTGTGTGTAGTTGTTCTTTATTGTTGTCTTCTATTACGCAGGTTCCTCTTATTAGAACATGTGCCTTATCAGTGGCTTTCCTTGTGCTATAGAAACTGTACTACAGCTTTGGAAAAGCTTTATTAGCACATATTCTAAATTTAATAGTTGTTTTTTTGATAATTCTTAGCAACGCTTACTTAGATTTTTAAAATTTTTTAAATGTTTATATTAAAAGACTGCTTAGCACTGGGAACAGTGTTCCAAGCCTAGTGTGACAAAGCTGTTAGTCAGAATGCTTGCTCTCCTCTCTTTGTGATTCCAAGTGGTTTTGGTAGAGGTTTCTTGTGAAAATCTCAGCATGACTTAGATGATATATGAAACATTTTGAGAGTATTTCAGAATTTTTAAGTTCAAACTGTAGTTCTTTTGGAGGCTTTTCATGGCACTGAGGAAGTCTTTTCCATCTGTTCACACTAGGACATGAATACTATTAATACATATATATCTTCACAATAATAACTTTTAAGGATGGCAAAGAAAGGTTAAACTGTGATTTTTTATTCTTGGCACTGTTATATGTTGTTAAAATAAATATGTAAACCTATCTGTATTATGAAGAGCCATGCTCCAAGCGCCTTCTGTCACACATATAATTCAAGATCCTTAGCTGACAAAATACTGATTGATCGTATCCCAGAGGTTCTTACACTTTTTCAGAAAGTTGCTCCTCTTTTTGTATAATTTTGCCTTCAAGTGAATAACAAGACTTGGGAGAAGAAGGAAAATCATTATTAAAAATACACGCAGACTTGATCAAAATAACTTTGATGGCTAGACTGATGAGAACAGTCATTCTCTTCCTTTGACAGACATTTTTTTGTCTGAGATTTGAGGGCACCAATATTGATTTAGAAAGCTCTGTCACTCAATTTTAAATGAAATATAAAACTTTTCCATTTTCTCACCTATCAACCTCCATAAAAGAGGAGATGCTCTTGCAGGGAAAAGTGATATTTTCACTTTGGATATCACAATGCATTTATGATATGGGGCTTAACTAAACAGCTCCCCTTTTTTTGACTAGGAAAGAAAGACTATCTTTATTTAAGGTTGCAGTTTTGACTGTAGCAGCTGGATACAAGTCTGGATCCTGGGCTGGACTGTGTGACCTGGACCCTCTTGAGAGCATCCTTTCCATGAGGTACCCCCTGCTTTTCTTCTCTCTGCTGGAAGTGACAACAGTAGAAGCCTATTCCCGGCTCTCCGCCTCCTGCAAGTAGCCGCATCCCAGAGAAGCAACAAAAAGCTGCATGTGACTGTGCAGCAGCCTGGATCATTTTGGACCACAGAAAATTTCCCTGAAACACATGGGGAGCTCATACTTTCTACTTCTGATTATCAAAATAACTCCTATACACTAAAAATGGATTTGGTTCAGTAGCAGAACGAACTGTAAATGGGAAATGCAGAGGAAGAGGAGCTGAGGGACAGTTGTGTCTCTCAAACATGCTCAGTTCCTGTCTTTTAGTGAGAACAGGAACAACTCCAGAGTTTTAAGGACGTTTAGCAGATGAGAATTAAAATATAACTCATTGCATTGCTTTCTAACAGAAAGTGCACAAAGCCTGCAAAAGAGAAGGGAGTCTTGGTTGCTGAAGGTCAGTTCGTGTTTTAAAGGCTGACCTCCTTTGAAAAGGGTCTCTCTGCCTAGTGTTCCCATAGGAAGGGACCCAGGGGCTGGATTCATGCTGGCCTGCGGTCAGGGAAGTGCTGAGCTTCCGTTCAAATCACTGTTCCCTGAAAAAAAGGCATCTCAGCATACCCTTAGGTGTCTTTGACTAAGAACCGGATGCTTTCTGAAGCAGGGTCTTCATTTGGCTATTATTATGTGCTTGAAAATCTCAAAGTCTGTACACTTTGCAAAATCTGGATTCTACTTTGCTGTAAATTTTTTATCTTAACTTGGTATGGCTTCATTTGGCCTGATATGCACTTCACAGTGCCTTACAGGAACTGTTAGCAGAATATGGGCTGATTCGGTCTGGGAGAGTAAATAATATTTTTTTTCTCAAATTTTTAGATGCCTGAAAGGGAAAAGCACAGGATGTCAGTAATTAGACTCAAGGAGTACAATCCATGTTTCTAAGCTTTATTTCTGAACTTTCATATACCAAATTCATTACCAAGTCTTCCAAAGATAACAATATTCACCACGACAAAGCCTTCTGAAATTATTAGGTAAAAGGTTTATATAGCAGGAAAATATTACAATAATGGCATTTAAATTTAATTATTTCTCTGAGAGTGATTAAAGGAAATGTTCATAGCTTCGGAAGGGAGCTGACCTCTGTAATCAATAATGTTTGTACTTTCTTGCAAAGTGTGTTGCTTATACAAAAGAATAAGAAATCCTGTCTGGATCTCAGGCAAAAAGGTGGCAGGATGTGGAAGGGCACAAGGATGCTGAAAAAAGAATCCTGACCAGCCATCTCTCATGGAAATTACTGAGGTGGAAGACAGAAACAGGGAAAAATTGAGGAGAATGTTTTAGATATTATATCTGCTAACGTGTGTTGCCCAACCAAGAAGAGTGTGACTAGCCCATGTTTCCTCTCTTCCCTAGGGCCAGGCCTTCAATTTTTTGTGCCCTTTGCCTCCTGGTGTCTTCCATGATGGTTTTTATATTGCTTGCCAGAATTTTTTCTGGCTGGAGGTTCAAACGAGTTTTCTCATGAAAAAAAACCAACCAACTTCTGTGAATATTGTCTTGTTTGTAGACCTCTGAATCCATCTAAGATTTTCATGTGCCCCGTGGGGAGCTGGGCTGTCCCTGTCAAGAGTAGAGCTCAGGGGAAGGCAAGTGCATGTCCTATTATCTCTTTTTAAGTTTTGCAATTCTGTGAGGATAGCAATGGCATCTTCAGCACTTAAGAAAGCAGCTCTGTTTCAGTGTCCAAGTGTTTTATCTGTCTGAAGTTTTTGTCCCTGGACAACTTTTGGTATATTGGATCTCTTCCTTGCTTGGTGACATCAGAAGCACTATTGACTTCTCCCAGTGTTGTTGCTAAAAATTGTGAGCTGTTGTTGAACCTCAGCCTCCTTGCATTTGGTTTTGTGCAATACAGGAAAAACTTGTTTGTGAGAATTTTCAAAGTATTTTTGTAGCTTTCAAGTAAAGAACAATTAAACCAGGAAAATGCCATGCTAATTATAGCTCATTAGTCATTACTGGTGTCCTCCAATACTTGCTTCTCATGAAGGGTTAGATGAATTGTTTAATATTATACAGAGAATAATACAACGTGAGAGAAAGTGCATGTTCCCTGAACAGGACTTGTGGATATAACTCCCACGTTTGAAAGTATTTGAATGTGAAGATCCAAATATGCCCATAGCACTTACACCAGTATCAAAAACTAGGTTTTAAAGAGGTGAAATTGCCTCCCTGAAGGCTCTAGTATATAAGTGCTACTGTAAAATACTGTAAAATAAAAAAAAAAAAAAAAAAAGCTTAGGCGTCTGTGGTGGTTTAGCACCGTGTGATTTCTAGTTATTCTTAATTTGGAGGAAATAATTGCATTATATGGGCCTCCTGATCACAGAATTTTTAAATCTCAATCCAAGGTAAACATGTCTTCAACACTACGTAGACCTGAGTTGCCCTATTAAATACAGAAAGCCTTGATGCATATTCTTTTCTTGAGTCCCCCTGCTGTGATGAAAGTGTCATCTCATCTTGTATTAATTTTGTCTCAATATGTATATATTATGAATATAATTATGCTATAGCTTTTGGGGCAGGTTTTCTCATATATTTTTGAGAATTTTAAACTGTTAAAGTAATACCTAAAACTTTCACCTCACTTCAAAAAACCGTGCTTGTTTGTGAGAAGAAGGTGATGTTATGCAAACTTTGCTCTGTGTATGAGAGCCATTGAAAGTCAAATACAGAAGAAATTTTTAGTAGTTCCTCAAGAAGCAGACTTTGTCCCCACCCTTCATGGGAAGGGAAGCAGCAGCTGTGAAACTCCTGTGCTTGCTTTTCTTGGCATTACTGACCTCCAGCTGTATGGTTATGTCTGCCACTCGTGGTATGGCTGAGGAGCTAGGGTGAGTACCGGGACAGGCAACTACCGGCTTCTAGGGATTACTCTGCTTCTTGGTAGTGGGGACAACCAGATAGCAGGAACTAACCTGGCTTCTGGGACTGCACGAGAGGATGCAGGACCTCGCAGTGGTGGTGACAGCTCTGGGGAGAGCCTAGGAACCCATCCAAGCCTGGCAGGCAGCACCTGCCTCTTGCTTGAGTGTGTGTGAGAGCAGCAACTGCACAACAGGGCTCAATTGTGTAGTCATTAACAATCGATTTTATTGCTTGTATCCTAACTGCCATTGAAGTTGTATTTTATTTTCGTGGCAGGAACTGGTTGGTTAAAAAGATATTTTCAATGCCTTCTGGATTTAGATGATATTACAATTAGACTATTGTACTTCTATAGCCATAGCTTTGCACCAGTAGCTAACGGGGTTTAAGTTAGACCATTAACTTAATAAACTGCTTTCTGAGGAGACAAGATTTCATTTCACTGTTCTCTAAAATTAAATTTTTTGTACTGCATAAAAGAGTACATGCTTTTTACTGCTTATTTATACAGAGCTTCTGTGGAGTTCAGTGGAATTTTTGCTGATGAATTCAGAGCAAGCCTGTATTCAAATAATATTCACGTGACAGCACACTTTTTCATTGTACAGTTTACTGCTTTCAGTGATCCATTTTATATTTAATTATTACATAATTTTTAGAACAATAGCAACTTTAATGATTGTTTATGTACAGATGTTAAGTCCATGTATATGGATATAAAGACAGCTATATTCATTCACAACTAAAGTCTCCACCATAAAAACTTGATTTTGAATATAGGCAATTTTTCCCCAAGGGAAAGGAAAACAAAAACCACTGATCTAAAAAAAACCCTAAAAACACCCCTCTGTCCCCCAAACCTATAATTAAAATTTGGTGTCTAAAGAATTTGATGCTACTTGGTCTTTTTTGCCTCCAAAGCCATGGACAAATCACTCAAATTTGGATGTCCAAAATTTAGATGAATATTCAAAGCCTGAAAGTCATCTAAGATCATGGTCTACAATAAGATCAGTGGAGACTGGCATTCTTTAGTCACTTTTGTGGTTCTCACAATAATATCCTGAATGTATACTTTCACATCTAAACCAATATGCTCCCTGCAATGCTGAGCAGATCAATTGGCTTTTGGAGAGCTATACATAAAGCTATTCTGGCATTACTGTGGCAACTGACAGGACTGAGCACAAATACAGATGCTTAATTTTAAATCAAGATTAATTTAAAAAATCCACAGTTATTTATCCCAAATAATACAATAAAGCTACTTCTAGTTAGCTCGTCTTATCTGTGTCGTTCTACAAGCTTGACATGTGGGCTGAGCCAGCTGTCATTGTGGAGAAGTAAGATCTAACACAGAGCTATTCACCTGCCTATTTTAGACATAATCAGGACACAACCCCCTAATTTATTTTAAAATCCAAATCTTTCATTCTGGAACTGACATGAATTTGTATGAAAGAAACATAGCAAAAAAAAAAAAAAATTGAAATTTAAAGGAATGGTAACAATGTTATATTTGAAGCCATTATTTTCCCTTCTTGTTGAGCAGCTACATGTTCCCCAAGGTCAGGAATGCCCAGCACCTCTGCTGAGTGTGAGATGACAGTTGTGAACAGGAGCTGTGAGGAATAACACCTGCTTACTAGAGACACACTTCCGTATTCTGTCCAGCTGGTCATGTTGGGTGAATGCAGGTGTGAGAGTGTACATAACTGTAAATGTAATGGATTTAAGAAAACAAAGGTGCAAATTAGAAGTTTCTAAACCAGGCTGATAAAAGGCAAAGTTTCACTTGAGCTGTGTGTTGTCCTGGTGTGTTGTGTTTTCATCGCCACTCTAAGCTGTTTCACTTTGATAGAGTTGCATTGCTGGTGCACAAGACTGTGAGCTTTCCCAAGCAGTTGTTTTACCTGCACCAAAAGCTACAGGAACACTGTGAGGATCCTTTGGGAAAAAGGCATAGGAGGGTTGTGCTGTGAAGATACCTTGAAGCAGTGAGGACAAAGTGAGCAGGGGACCAGGATTTGTTTCACAGTCATTCTTTTACCTTGGGAGGCTTCTTGGAACTGTACCAGTATGTTGCCCATCTAAATGATAGGTAAGCAGGGCTGGTCAATATTACATCTGTCTGAAACTGGCCTTCTTCCAATGGGACAGACTCTGCTGAGCTGTGAAAGCACAGGGCTGCAGGCTGTTGTCAGCACAAGACTGGGAACTGAACAAACTCTTTTCTGCAAGCGATAATTATACCACGGTTCAGTAAAGGAGCACTTGCAAACCCCAGCAGAGTGAAGCACAAAATAACCTTGCTGATCAAGCAGCCGTCCCCACCGGGATCTATTAACTTTTCATCTTGGCAGAGACTATATAGGTGTGTTCAAAACCTGTTGGTTTGATGTTTATTTCAGAAAAAATTAAGTTTGGATAGGGGAAGCTGATTCTCAAGTCTCAGGCTAGACATCTTGTAGGAAGTACATATTGTTTTCCTCGCTTTCACATGATGTTTAAAAGCCTCACTTCTTCAGAGGGTGTTCAATCTGGTTGCCTGCCTTTGCATAAGTGGGATCCCCCTCTTCAACTCCCTGCAATGGCTGGATGTGCTACAAAGGCTTTAGAGGATGAAAATAATTTCCCCCTATTTTGGGTGTTTAATGAATTGTGACCTTGAAATGAAGAATAATTCTGTTCAATTAATGTGAGTCCAACCAAACCCAGATAAAACTTTACTTAGAGATTTATTAAGTCTAAATGGCTACACAAGCTGTGTTAGAGGCACTTCATCTGCCAGAAGGATCCAGTCCCTCAGTCATTGCAAGGGAATACACCCTTGCTGTCCTGAGATAAAGTTCTTCACCATATATCTTGGATCGATTTTAATCGAGTGTGTGGTATTGATTTTGTCATACTCCTCTGAACTTCCTTGTTAACTCAGGGTCTTAAGCAATAGCTGAAAGTTTGGGGTGGGGAAGGGAGAACAAAATATGTGAGGAGACTTGACAGACTTTTCAGCCTATTCTGGAAAAGGAAGTGCTGGAGGTTTTGCAAGATAATCAGGCCCTCAAAAATTAAAAAGTTCAGTGTGTTTTACAACCAGTTTCAGAGACAGTTGAAGGGATGCAGTGAGCCAAAAGCAATTCCTCTGCAAAGCAGTTCAGCAACAGATTTTACTATATATGCTCTCAGTCGTACTGATATAAAAGTAGACAAATAAACAAGAAAATTTTGGTTTTTTCTGACTATTATATGAACTGATCATGACAGTGGTGTAAGTGGAAATTCACAATCTATTCCACAGAGTTTATGAATCGGAAATGTGGAAATACCTTTCAGATTGCTTTGCTCTTTTTCTCTTCATAACGTCCACTCTGTTGACAACATAACTTCCATTTCTCTTCACAAATTCCATAAATGTAATCAATATGTCTGAGAGCCATTCTTCTATCATTTCTGCTGTTTTTTGCAGAAATGCCATTGCTTTAGTTGCATCATAAATGGTATGCAAATGTAAATACAAGCCATCAGTGGACTACGTTGACAGTATTCAACATGAGATGTGTTTCACAGTGGGGAAAAAAGGAGGGAATACGGAAATAACATGAGAATAGTTTGAAAACCAGGCAGTTCACCACCCAACAGAAACATGGATGAGATGGCAGACTTAAAAGATGAGAACTAGGAATGATGTGGTGAATGAAATAAAAAACAAAGATGTTAATAAAATTTAAAAACTTCTGTAGTCCACATGTTTACTTACACAAAATTTAACCCATGAATCAAGTAAATGTTGCCTCCTTGTTCTAAGGTGAATCTTCTAATAAAAAACGTCAATCTCTTTTTTCATGTCAGAGTTCCTAAATCTTCAGTCTCTGGGCTTGACATCTATTTTAAAAAAAGGACTAAAAATAGAAGCGTGAAGTATAATGACTTTGAGCAATAATGGCATGGCTCAGACTACTTTTTCTTAGAGCCCACTGTTAACTCAAACTAAAGATGGCCTCTGTTCTGTTTTAATTTCTAATGCTAGGCTATCTTGCAGAACTTCGGTAAAGACAGCTCAAATTTTTGTTGTATAAATTATGATCCCATAGAAACTTTAATTAAAGGGATTCAGATACTCAGCTACTATATCTCAGTATTTAATGAAATGAGTTATAATAAGTCATGATCTCAGACAATGTAACCAGCATACAAAATAAGGATGGTCATTTACCTTACTCATATGAGATAACTCCAGAACCCTATAATTGACAGCATCTGTAGCTCATCAGCATTAACATATTTAATGATAACAAAACAAAACCTTACTACTGCAGTGTGGGAAATTTTCAAGTTCTGTTTCCAGAAATGTTGCAGGACCTTTGTGGTAACATAATTCCTGCTGCTAGTATCTGGCTGCTTAAAACCCCACTCAAGTAGTAAAATCTTGAGGTGGGTGAAGCTGGTACGTGGAGAGAGATTCCTGTTCTCGTTAGAGAACTACAAGCAACAGAGATTGACTCTGCCACATGCCTGTCTAAGGTCTCTGGGGTGCTTAAACATAGCACTCAAAGTGGGGACACCAAAGTGGGTGATCTGGTTGCTGCTCAGGGCACCCATGAGCTGTTCAACTGCTGGAAAAATAGTTACTCTTGCTGAAAATAAGCCCTGAGAAAAGACAGAACCAAAATACTCCCTTTCTCCTCCCAGGAGTAAATAATTCTGAGGGAGCCTGTGCTCCTACAGGTAAAGGGAGTGTATGTGTTACCTTAGTGCCTCCAGAGGTTTGATCAGGTCTGCAGCTTCTCTTGCTTCATAGTGAAGTCTTTGAAAAAAGATGTCCAACCAATTTAAACACCAACAAGAATGTAGTTTATCTTAATAGTTACTAACATGATAGAAAGTTGAAATACTCCTACTTTTTAACCAAACTGAATTAATCAAATTTATATTTTTCTTTGATGCACATGAATCCTGTTTGTTCTGCAAAATGCTCAAACGGTTAAATTAAACATGAAATAGAACACAGAAACATGCAGGAGAACCTCCCCCTCCTTCAAGTCATATTTAAATGATAAAAAGCCTTTCTACAGGGTTAAGGTCAAACTGGAGATTTCCTTTATATTTAATAATGTACCTTCATACATAATAATAAAACTTTAAAATCTCATAAATTCAATTTTTGGAATTACCATAATTACTTATATGAGAAAATAATTGAAATGATTTATTTTCTGCTTGTGTGAATATTGTTTAAGCTGACTATTTTTTCTGCACAAATATTTTTCTATCAGTTTTTTCCAAAAGACTTTACGTTTAAAGACCTCCTTTCAAGTTAATTCCATCAGTTCACTATTTTTCTCCACATTGCTATTTCTGAATTCATACCATTTCAATTAGATTTTATTTTAAGCTATGTTGCATTTGTATGTTAGGGAACTGTGCCAGAAACTGCCAAAAAACCTGTGTGTCAATGAGGACAATCATGATGTCACATCTTTAAAAGGCCAACAAATTTATGAAATTAAATTCAATAAAATAGCTTTGAAGATATACATATTTAGCAGCTACTGAAAATCTGGGTGCACCATTGATGTTTTGCTCCTCTTTGTCAAACAGTACAAGGAAAAACATCAAGGAAATAAAAAATATCATATAAATATTGTTATTCAAGATTTTTGAGCATCGCTTAATATGCCAACAGATGTGCAGAATTTGTGCGAGGAATATTCATAACTGAATGTTATGGAACATTAAAGTAAAATGAGTTTAGTGAACTCTTATTTCAAACTTCCTATTTTACCACTACTAACTTTCAGGTAGAATAAAAAATTTAAATGAAGTATTTGAATGCTCTGTTTGTCTGTCTTTGCTCTGTGCTCAGGGACAGATCTCTCATTTGGAAGGGAGGATGATGAGGGAAAGGAGTAGCAGATGTCTTCAAGTTAGGCACTGCCTGATCAGCTGCAAGACAACTACATCCATTTATGTATGCAAATTCAGAATTCCCTCATCTGAAAATGAAAATCACTCTTTTCAGGGAAAGTAGGACTGCCAGAGACAGCTCTTTTTCATAAACAGCAGCTTATCCTGTCCGGTTTTTTCCAGAAGAGAGGGAGCCACACTTAATAGGAGTCCTTGTGTTTGTATGTTTACCATACCTCTTGGATACATTTAGAAACTGTAACCCTGTTGATATACTTGTTTTGGGAATGTAAAACTTCACATAAAATTTTGAATCTAAACTAGGCTGTAAATGGACAACATTAGTTTTTTTGGTCTCAACCTTACTGAGTACTATTGTTTCACCATTCCTATGTTGAAAGATGCAGGTCTAAAAATGTGCTGTAGTTTTGAAAAATTATCTACCTATGTTAATCATTATCCACGTAATCCTACTGTGCAAAGCTGCATAAGGTTATGTGGATTGTAGAGGTCAGCCCTGGTAATTGAATAACTTTTGTTCCAGGCGGAGCCTAAGGTGGGATGCAAGTGTGGTGTCTGCCTGACTTCTTCCTACATCTGTCTCATTTTCATGAGCAAAACAATTTGCACACAGTTATTTTTTATCTGTCAGAAAAGTTGAACAGTTGGTGCCAGCCTACATAAAGGCTGACTATTATAATGTCTTTTTTTTTTTTTTAATTAACAAAGGTGCTCTGAATATTTGTAAAAAGTTGCCATTTTTTGGCAACCAGCTGTTGCAGGTCTGAGTAAGCCTACTGGAAACAATATCATGTACTCTGCTGGATATCTTCATGAATGTTTCTAAAACATTACTTCCCACAAGCACGGAGGACCATGTAGCAAGGCAATTAATAGGCAGGGAATATGTATTCCCAGTCTGTTTCTGTTCTCTTGTTAGTTCTGAGTTATATTTATTATTACATCTTTCATAAATTTGTAAGGCCCCAGTCAAGCACTCCCAAAGACAAGAATGGGTGGTTGTTAAATTTCTCACCCCTTTTGAGTTCCTCAGTTTTAACAAAGAAGTCCTTACATATTGGATTTTTACCAGCATTACAGAAACAAGTTCCAGAATCTATTCCAGAATCAGAATTTCACTATAGGAGCCCCAAAAATTCCAGCATATTCAGAAAGCAGGAAATCTGACACACTGTATTACCACCACATGGTGGCTATAACTATTGGCTGATTATGCCTCCTGAGCAACCTGTGACGTGGGACAGAGCCTGAAATTCTCTCCTGAGTTTGCAAAATGTATAGTGTGAAAGGTTTCTGACATATCACAGGAATTTAGGAGTAACGAGGCTGAGGAGTGCAGCTGTATGGATCAAGGAGGTGGCGGGTACTGGGCTGCCAAGATGGCCAAAAGCAGGTACAGGTGGTGTGATGGGTTGGAACCCCATAATAAGGATCCAGCAGGAATAATTTGCAAGAACTAGACCTAGAACATTTTGTTACATGGACATAAGCTAAATGGACAAGTCTCTTATTAAGGAAATTATTTGTTCTCATGCCTCCCTGCATATTGTCTTGCTGCTATGAAGGGCAGGCTTACTCCTGAATTCTTGGTATGACACTGTGACTAAGATTAGGCTTTTGAAATACATACATACATACATTCATACATGCATACATATGTATGTATGTATGTATGTATGTGTGTATGTATACACAAACATACACATGTATGTCAGAACTAAGCTTTAATCTCAGCTGTATCTGAATTAGCTGTGTAGGAACTCTTAGGTATTTTGGTTGTAAAACTTGTGAATGTTTATTATCTATCAAGGCACTAAGCATTTTTGCATGGTAATGGCAGCACGAGTGAAATACTAAGAGAAGTTGAAGGACTTGCTGGGACCCAAAGTTGTGGTGTCGGGTTCCGGGCTTATCTGGGACTTGAAGCTGACCACTACTGCAGGGATTGGGAGCAGAGCTATGTCTTCCTGAGGTAGATTCATAAGCTGCACATTTTCCTGCAGCAGGTTGCAAAACACATGAATTTGGACACAAGAGGCAGCTGTGCTCTACACAGAAGTTAGGGGTCAAGCTGAGGCTGTAATTTAGTTGTGGAGTTTATCATGTGGCGGTGCTGCTTGTATAAACAAAGCTTTTAAATTTAAGTTTTAGGGTAAAATAGGAAAAAAAGAACAAAATTTCCCTAATAAGTGAAGCCAACTTAGAGACTCTTGAAACATTTTTGGGAAACGACTGACAGAAAGGTAGTTTATGGACATGCTCCACCATTTCACAACAGACTTGTTCTGAGCTACTAGAACTATCTACACTTATTCATTAGGCCAAGTCCCAGTACTTTGTTACACAGCTCTCATATAGGTACAAGAGTGAAAGGGAATAAAAAGCCCGAAACACATTTTGTGTGCATGTGTTTGAAGACACTGGGTTTGAAAATATAAAAGTGTAAGTTGTCATCAGGTGTAAGTGGGCTTGGCTGCCTGTGGCTCCACTGTAGCTGCATTAAATGACACAACCTAAAGACCCACATATAAATATTTTTTTTCTCTCATAGTTTTGAAAGCAAAACCAGTGATCAACTCTTTATTTTAAAACAAAGAATGCACATAAAAATGTGTCCTCTATATTCATCAGACATCCTGTTGAATTTGATAGACCTGTCATTTGTACGCTACATATATTGTTGCTTTAATGCATTCCCTCACTACTTTGATAAAAGCCTTAAGATGTTGCCACTAGTCCTTTGATGTTTCCTTCTGATGTTACAGTACCTCTTTTTTTCTTCTCTTCCAAAAAATCTGTTTTGCATAAACATGAGCAGACAAGACACTTCTAGTTAAGGATAGAAACATCAAGTTGTATCAATAAAAGGACAAAAAGAGAAGCTATATCCAGAGCTCTATATACTCTTTTGAAGCCCTTATAGATGAAAATATTGTAAATATTTTAGAGAAAATTAGATAACATTTCATTAGCTAAAAAAGAAAAAATAATATTGGCTGCCATGAATTTTCTTGTCACCCAACAATTAATTTTCTAATAAATTGGAACAATAAATTTTACAATGGCAAGAAAATATTTGCCTGTCTATTCTTGCCTATAAACTACCAATTTCTTAACAGGGATTTATAGGTTATCGTGCAATAGAAAAGACTAAATTTTTTTATTTAGTCTCAAAGCCTTATGTTGTATTTTGAAAAATAAAGTTACTTAATCTTTTTTTTTTTTTTTACTGCAAATAAATAAGGTATAATTATTGGTGGGGGTGGTAGTAGTAGTAATAGTAGTAGAAGAAGAAAAAGAGATGTTTCAACTCAAGATCCCACTGAAGAGGTGGTGGCATTGTTCCAAGGGGACTGGAACAATCCTTGCCCTCAGAATTTTCTTTGATAAAAAAGATATACTAATAGTGATAAATAGATACTGTTATTGAAATTTATCAAGGAACATAGATTCAAAGTTTTGCTCAAGGCCATATAGGGAAAATGTAGCAAGGGCAGGGAATACACAGCACTCCTGAGTGCCAATCCACTATAATTTAAATTACTGGCAAGTGTTGTGGAAAGAGTGATTTTCCTGTGAATGGCATGACTGTTTTGCTGCATTCAAGAAGAGCCTAGTGTAGTGGAGCCACATCATGGTCTGGTGATTAAAAAATGTTGACTTAAGCCAAGAAATGCCAGTTTGTCGTCTTACTTCTTCCAAGACATGCATATCCTTTGGCTACTCAAAGTTTTATGATCAATTCTCAGCAGTGTAAAGAGGCATAGAATATTACTTCTTTTTCACACAGCTGAAACATGGTATACTTCTTAAGGGCTTTTTTCATAGCTCATTAATGCAGGATGCGCTTGACAATTAGTGATTAAAGCTCCAGTCCTACAAGCAATTGTCCATGTGACTATTTCCCTGAAATCAGTGAAAGCTCTTCACAGGATACAATGGAAAACTCTAGGTAGTTGCAGGAGCAGGGCCTAGAAAGGTATTAGCAAGGATAAGGACACTTAGTACCTATAAGCAGTAATAAAACAGAAACCAACGCTTTCACCGTTCCACCTCCAATGAGATGGATGGAAGTAGAGGTAAAGTAAGCTGCTACTTAATGGGGAATTTGGGAATTGGAAATAAGTAGGTAAAAAACCCCTCCTATTTATCTGTGGAATTAAAAATTATGCAATTATAAAAAAGTTCTTGAGGAACGGAAAAATGGAAAGAATTATTGAGAATTAATGTTTATTAAATACATTTTTTTCTTACCTTTCTTCAAATCAATTACTGCTTTTGTGTCCACCTTCTGTGTTCATTGTGTTGCTAAAGCTATTGAGTTTAGACTTAGGAGGATGGAGACATGGCCTGTGGCCTTCAACATCTATTGATCACTAGCAGAGAACCCCTAAACCCTCCCATTTTCACCTGCAATACTCTATATGCTCTATTTTAATACTGAGTGATTTTATTGTTCAGATATAAAACAGAATCTGCAATTTGTGTCATGGATCAGGCTGGGAACAATATCTATATGTGAAAGATTATATGTAAGCTTCTATTTCCTGGGGCTGTGCAGGCCGCTTCTTGCTGCAGTTCTCTTCCTACCAGCCTTTCTCTTTTGCTTACCCTCCACATACTTTCTTCAGAGACAGTGTCCAGATCTGAAGCCTACAGTAAAATGATTTAGAATTTTACTACAGCAGCCACAGGCACCATGAATCATTTTAACTTGTCTTGCTTCTGTGAAGACTTTTTTTCTCTATCTATGTCACATCAAGGGAATCCCAGAGTGTCTTATATCACACCTCCCAAATGGTGGACTTTAAAGTAGGTTTAGGAAATTAATATCCGTGTTCATCTCTCTTCTAACACATACTTCTCTTTACTGAAGTCTAAATCCTAGGACTACTGGACACCCTGTGCACTGAATTTGAGATCTGCATACAGGAATCAAGATTAAAAATGTTAACTGTGGAATTTTCTGTGACTCTTAATGTGTCCTCAGCCAAAAAAAAAATTCCCAGGTCCCTTACTAGTCAGTATTTGAAGTATAGTTAGTAAGCAAATTAGTTGCTGCCAGGACTTCTCTTCCATGAGAAATTATTTCCCTCCCATCCACAGGAGTTTTTACACAGTGGATACCTTTCACACTTTGGCATAAAATCTGTTTCACATAAGTTTCTGTGTGCATCCTCTTAACAGTGAAACCATGCTGCTGGTACTGTCTTCTTGTTTGTGAGGAAGAGAGGCTGAAATTTGCTTTAATGAAGCTATAAACGCTTTAAATTATTTGTCTGCCTATCCTCTGTCTGTCCAAACTTTCCCACCTTGAAGAAAACCTTAGCAACAAAACAACCACATATTGTTTGGATCCATAAGATGATCAAAACCCCTGCTGGGAGTATCACTGTTTATTGTTTTGCTGGTAGTCTTTTGTACGATTCCCAGCTCATGCTGGCAAAGAACTTTCTGGCTGATATACTCCTGTGGTGCCTTGAGCTTCATGTCTAACATCAGGACCCTTTGTTCTGTACAAATACACAGAAGTCTTCTCTTCTTCAGTTTTCCTTTTATTCTGTTAAGGCTGTTTAGTTTTCATTATGATGACAGACTAATCTTTCTTTTCCTTTACAGTTGCTGTGGTTTAACCCCAGCAGGCAACTAAATACCACGCAGCTGCTTACTCACTTCCCCTTCCCCTGCCACCCAATGATGGCAAGGGAAGGAAAATCAGGAAAGGAAAGAAAATACAACTTGGGTTGAGATACAGAAAGTTTAATAATTGAAAGAACTGAAAGATAATAACCACAACAAGAGCAACAAGAATAACAATACTACTTCTAATAATTGTAGTAGAAAGGAGAGGGAGAGAGGGAGATAAAACCCAAGACAAGTGATGCACAATACAGTTGCTCACCACCTGGTGAATTATGCTTAGCCTGTCTCTGAGCCACAACTGGCTCTCCTCTGCAGGTAAATCTCCCCAGTTTATCTACTGGGCATGGTGTTTAGTAGTGTGGAATATTCTTTTGGCCATTTCATGTCCGCTGTTCTGGCCATGCTCCCTCCCAGCTTCTTGTGCATCTCCTCACTGGCAGAGCACGAGTCACTGAATAGTTCCTGACTTAGAGTACTTAGCAATAACTAAAACATCCATGTATTATTAACATTATTCTCATACTTAATCCAAAACACAGCACTGCACCAGCTACTGAGAAGAAAATTATCTCAGCTGTAACCAGGACATTAGATTTATTCCACTTACTCTCTTTCCAAGGGCTTTATTTTTGCTTTCAGGTATTATGGTTAGGAATAGAGGGAGACCCAAAATACCTTCTAAGTAGAAAGTGATCTTAATGCTTTTCTCTGTTACTTTGTATTCTGATAGCGTTTTTCATAAAAAAGCCCGTTTTTTCTGCTTACATTATCAGCTAAATCTGGATGGTTGGTCTAAATTTTCCACTTTTAATTAGTCATAGTGTTTTCCTCTTTCCTAATTGTATTAAACCCAGTTCATGTTTTGTGTCTACTCATGCTGAGTCAGCATATCCTGTTTTTCCAGCTACTCTGAACATTGCCTTAAAGCTTTCCAGTAAATAGGAGGATAATGCCATCTGCAAATCTCAGACGACTTGAGTATTCTTCATTGATACTGCTATGCTTAGTTTCTCACTCAAGGTTTACAGTGACCTTACAGGAGAAAAGGGCGTTGCTGACATAATTGAAAAGGACCTTTTCATTTATCTTGTTAAATGTAAATTTCCACTGAACTGCACTATAAATGTTTTTGAAGAGAGAAAATCTACAATAATGTAAAATGTATTTTTGGAAGTGAATATGAAACTTGAGTAGTCTACATGAAAATCTTGCTTCAAGAATTGAAAATGTAGGTTAAATTAGCTGGGCTAGAAATTCAAGGATTAATGTGACAAGCTAAATTCTTCTGCTGGAAACCCAGCCATGAGGAGGGACAGCAGCAATTTTACACTTCAAGTAGTGGGATTTTGTAATCTTTAGAGAAGGATACTCCCGCCTAATAAAGAGATCATCCTGACTGTAACTGTGGGCTGTGCAGTCATGCATGTGTGGTCAAAGAAGGAGTAAAAAGGAAAACAAATCTCAGAGACCAGCACAGCTATAGTCTGAGGCCATGTTTACCTATGCTGTACTTTGTGTTAGTGTTCTGTAAGAAAGCCTTCCTCACTCGGACAGGCACTTATCCATCTGTTAACTCAGAGGGATGCTCTGTAACGTAAGGATAAAATTTGGACTTGAATGAGAAAAATAAGAATGTTACCAAAATTTAACTGTCTTACATATATGCTCTGCATCCAGCTAAGAAAAATGTGATGAACCCAAGTAAATCTCCCTGAATTGTGTTGTTAAACTACTTTGAGATAGTGCTGAATAAAATGTGATTGTGAACTGTATTGAGAATAACCCTAGTGTTAGATGTTGAAGATAATTATCTCATTCCAGATTACAATAATAACAGAAGACTACAATAGGAAGAGTTCTGTGTCACAAAACATTTAGGCTTTGTGGGCTTTTGAATGGAAACAGTGGTGACAATGACAAAAATGATTGAAGGAAACTGCTAACATGGCCATAGTGTTATGCTGTTGATTTCTTCCAGCATGATTTCTTCCAGCATGTATTCTTCAGTTAATGATGCATTTAAGATACAGATAGGAAGTTTCTTTTCTTAAAAGTTCTGTATCATTTCTTCTTTAACTGAAATTCCAGCCAGAGTTAAGGAAATGCCCTTATGAACCACTTCTCCTTTCTTTCCCTCAAGCTGACTGGATATACACAGACAAACATTATTCATGGCCAGATTTTTATTAGTCTTGTTTGCCATTGTGTGTTTGGGTACCCAGGCTCTGGGGCAATGCTGTTGTGTAGAGGTGATAAAACTGATAGGAGTCCAGGTACTGCAGGTGGGTAAAGATGCTGGAAAAGGAATGTGTCTGTACTTTTAGCTTTCTGATGAAAATCAGGGTAATTGATTCATACTTTATTTTGCATGTATGATGGAATCATAGTTTTATCTGTCAGCTTCTTAGCCAGACCAAAGAGAGTAGCATTTGCCTTCTCTCTGTAACATGGGCTACTGATTATGCTGCAAAATGCTAATTAACTCACTTGATAATTAAATAAATTTTTTAATACTAATAAACTCACTTACTAAATCTTAGCATTAGCATTCACAGCACACCACTTTGTTGCAGTGCAAACACTGTGATGTTTTCCTGCTGAAAGTTCTGTGGCAATAGAAAATTAAAACAGCTATCATTATTAAATATTCTTACTTTCAAGTAAAAATATTTCACACAGATACATAAATATCACAATAATTTTTCTAGGCAACTCTAACAACTTCTTTTTAAGTTGTACATTCCTTTCCACATTAGGATCATTTAATTTGAAAGACTTGTTCTGTACAATACAGCTTATAAATAATTCTCTTAATAATGGCTTACCAGTAGTAAGCTTTAATTCCATATTCACACAGAACTCTCATTTAAACTAAGTGGGAGTTTCTCTTGATTAATCCCAGTAAAATCAATCATCTTTTGTTAATTAACGTTTTTATTTAGTGGCTATTAGTTGGAAACTGTTAAGCAGTTTGAGCTTAGCCCAGTATCACTCCTCCAGCTTCAATTCAAAAGTGCCTACTAAGTGCACAAAGGTTTGTTGTACCTAAATTGAAATGGAAAAGCTGCAGAGTACAACTCAAACACTGAAGTATGTGTGAAGTATGTGCTTCTGTTAAGACTGACTTTTGATTCTATTTATGGTGTTTTTACAGCAGTTCTTGTTCTAAGATTTTTTAAAAGACTGATTTCAGAACATAAAGGCACTGAATTTTGATCTGTTGCCTAATAGAAATGGTATTAACATTTTATCTCTTTTTTTTCTTTTTTTTTACTAATTGAGTTAGTGCTGAATGGAACATATTGTGAACTAAGATTAGTTTAAATACATAGCAAAAGGCAAGAGTGCTTTCTCAGTTCAGTACTGAAAGTACCAATTATGCTATTTTGGTGAGATTTCCTGTCAACTGCAGAGTACAGCAAAACTTAAGTGTTTGGAGGTTTGCATGCTGTAAGTGTTCCCTGAATAAATTTTTTGCTTCCCTTGTCTTCAGCTGATGCTCAGCAGTGTTAGTCTGAAATGCACGTTTTCTGCTCAAACTTACAAAATTATAGTTCAGAAAATATTCCTCAAAACAAATTAAAAATTTTTAAGCGTACATTTAGATTCATGATAATTTCTGGTAATATTAGGTGTTTTTTCACTTAAAGCTAGGCTCTTTATTTAACTCTTACTTTTAAGAATAGTGACAAACACAGATTTGAAGTTATTAAAATATTTCAAGGGCCACATGCTTAATGCATTGTAAATCCACTGCTACCACTCTCAGTCCGTAAGGGGAAGTGTATTGCCAAAAGAGTACACAGATTTCTGGCTGATGTTCAGGTAATGAAGGTAATATTTGCTAACCCCTTGAACAGCATGACAGCAGCATCCTTGGGGCATGACCACACTCAGACTCATTGCCACTTACAGCCATAAAACATATTTGGACACAAAATAGGCCAGGTAGATTTTTTAAAAATGCTTTTACCAGCCTATATGAAATACATATTTTTTGTACTTTTTTCTCCTATAGCTATCCTTGAAGTGCCATTCCTGTTTTTGACGGAAACATCGCCTACTGCTGTCAGCTAACCCAATCTGCTCGCTTTGTATGAAAGCACACTCTGTGGCCAGATCCTAGGCTGGCTCAAAATGATGTTGCTGCCTTGACTTCACAAAAATCGTGTTGTGAAGCTGACCCTAAGATGCCTACTTTGAAAGCTTCCCCCCTTGCCCTCTTTATCATTCTGAGACTGTGGAAATAGAAATAGAAAGCACATTTCTCAGACTGAAGCTAGTTTTGTCTGTGCCTTTACAGAAGCTATAACCCTTCACAGGCTTAAAATATCCTGTCCAACAGATTAGCCTCCCTGGTGCGTCTGTCTCACCAAACCACCTTGTGGCACTGGCTTTATTTCCTCTCTTCTTGCAGTGCATGGCCTGGGGGGTGCATACTTCTTTACAGTTTGTTTGCAAAATTAGGGAGGACTGAAACATACAAAAAAGGGGGAATAACAAGCAGTGCTGTCATCTGGTGGTGAAATTGTTACCATTTTTAACAAACTGACCATGCTTTTCAACCAGTAGGTTTCCTTTTTTATTTTTTGGAGGTTGTTGATGTAGTCCCCTTGGCATACATTCACGAGTCTTTCATTTTAGAAACAGGCAAAAACAGTAATTTTATCCAAAATCACTAAACTTTTTAAACTTTATTTTTGTGGAAGAATAGCACACCAGAGGTTGGTTTACTGAGTTCAGGCTTTGAATTTTTTTCAGCTTGTGCTGCCAAAACACGACAATGTTATTGCTGTGTGCGTTATAAATGTTATTCTTTGTGTGCCATCAGCAATGGAGTGGAACACTAACGGCCCAAAGGAATGAAGAAGTAAGGACAAAAACATGGACCCCTCCCTCAGATATATACTCAAACATGAAAATACTATTTTCTACTCTTACAATTTTTCGATCAGTACTTTTCTGCCACATTATAATTGATGTCCGTATCTTTACCTAGCAGGAAAATACACCTGTTAGATCTACCTTCAAGGACTCTTTTGCTGTGTGTAACTGAACAAGAGGGATGTTACTGCCATAATTTAATCTCAAATGATACAGTGTCTGCTCACCTGGGGAGGCAGAGAAAGTGTACAACAAACAATGACAAAATTCTTACTTCATGATCCCTTTTCATACTTTTTAAGGCTGACTTCTTTCTGAGTTCTCTTAACTGTTAAAAATGAGACAAAACTGAAAAAAATATAGTTGCCACATGAAAAGAATTAGAAATCAGAGAACAAACAAAAGTATTTTGAAACTATTCTTACTTACACATAAATGTAGTACACATACCAACTGGTTTTCTCCAATGTAAGACCTATATTACAAACTTTACAGATGCATAACTAAAAAGACTATATAGGTGTTCCTAATACAGTCATCTTTTGTCTTCCCTGAGAGCTTTCATTGGAAGTTAAGTGGTTAAAAATGCTGAAATTAAAATAGAAGCTTTTGTGGCCACAAGAATTTTCCTTATTGCCTATTAGCCTGTGTTATATGAGTCATGTATTTTGGAGTAGATTTCTTTTAGATATATGACACTTGCCAGAAAATCTGGACCTGCTGAATCAAAACATCATTCTGGTTACAGATCTCTCATGCTGCTATAATTGTAATTTCTATGGGTCTGTGTTAGTCATTGCAGGTGACAAATACAGATCTTTTAATGTTCCTATTTTGTTTCTCCTGCAAGGACTGAACAACCCACACTGATGGAAATTCACTAACACTAACATTTTTAACTCAAAAAGAGTTGATTGTGCTTTCTATATTCAAAATTGATTTGCCTTGAATCTGTTTGTGATACACTCTTCTACATTTAATAGCAAGTTATTAGCTGACCTAATTTGAATAACTTCTGGGGGCAGGGGCAAGTAGTTAAATAAAGGTATCAGGACCAGCTCTTTAAACACAGCTAGCCATACGAAAAGTTTCTTTACATTTTTGAAATGCAATAGTCATATTCACTGTCCTGTAACAACACCAACAATAAAGAGGAACTGGAACAGTAAAGATTTATTATATTCACAGATTTCATGAATCAGTGAGACCACGGACAGGGTCACTGTGCAGAGTCAAAGTAAAGATATTAGATGGGGTTTCTTAATTTGATTGTGAACCACTGTTATGCTTCTGTGACCTATTAACTGTAGTGGCTGATTTTATTCACAGTTTAGATTTTCAGCTTAAATTCCAAGTTAAATCAAAGGGGTGGTTTTGTAAAAATACTTCCTGTAGTTTGCTTTGCTTAACTTTATAAGCTGTTTTTATAGTGCAATGTTAAAAACTTGATTCTTTTCTGCCAGTGAAGACCACAAAGTCATCCAGACTCATTGTTATTTTAAAACATGACAAGCTGGCCTTAAGACCTTAGGGATCCTTCCTTCAGAAGTCAAGCTGGTGATGGATAAGGCGCCATCAGAGCTGTGTGTGTCTCAACTGCAGGAGTTCAATTAAGAAGCCAAGAGTGTCTCAGGTACACCGGTGCAAATGCAAGTGCTTGCTTTGAAAATGTCTCTGTAGTTGCTCAGTGCAGGCAGTTGGCTTCCCCCAACTCATTTCTGATTGCACAAGGAGGTTAGCACAGAGGAATACCTGAAAGGATTGAGCTCCATCAATGTTCAGTGAGTGCTAGAGAATACCACGATTCAAAATCCCAGTGCCTGCAAAGGGATTTGTCAGGAAATGGTTAGCTGTAAGATCTAGCTTCTATTAGCCACGGCCCTGAGAGCTCTGCTGCCTTTCTCCTTCTGAGAGAAACACTGCTCTGCTGCCTATGCTGTGCAAAGAAAGTTTTCTTACCCAGCCCTGATTTCTGAAAAGTCTGTTCTGCAGTTGTTTTGCTCCCACATTCCTCTTGCTTTTCATAGTACTTGGAAGTGTGATGGAGAATTTCCAATCACTCCCGCACTACTCCACATTTATCAGCTATTTTTAGATGTTGAGATACCAAAATACACAAGCAGTAGTCATTGTTGAAGACATGGTCTTTGTCAATGAACTTTTAAATGTTTCTTCTTCAGTCCCTTCACCCTTGAAGAAATATTCACAAGTTCCTGATGAATATGATGACAAAGGTTAAGTATGATAAAAAATAGTGCATTAGAGTTACATGAGAATTTTTTCTTAACTTGAAAGCTACTGTAAGGCATCAACTAAACACAGCTGTAAATTTCCAGACTAGATGTCTTTTGTATTCTTTCTTCATGCATATTAATGGAGAAGGTCTCATCTAGTCAGATCAAAGTTCCTATAGGAAAAATATTCACATTTAAAAATTAATTACTGTGTTTAGTTTAAGTAATTAATTGGCATAATCACACACGCTTTTATAAACTAGACATTAAAGTGAACAGCTACAGTATTTGGTGATAGTCTTTAGGATAGAAGAGAAGTGTATAATTCCTAAGATAAATTGAATTTTCATTTTTTTGTGAAATAATTTTACAAATAGTCTTTCCTCAAAAAGTTTAATAAAGAGAGCAGGAGAAACAAACAACTGATATTCATTTGTAATAGATGTTAAAAAGGATTATTTCATAACTAAAAATGCTTTTTTTTCCTAACCCTTAAAATACATTTGAAAGTCCTCAGATATAGAGCAAAAATAGTCTGTGTTGTGACTGTTTCTTATCTTAAAATGGAATTAAAATTTCTCAGTACTTACAGAACATTTTAATAATTAAGAGTGGATAATTAAATGCTTATTTTCTAGTACAGTGGCTGAAAAGATCATGAAGTCCCATCACTCATTTGCAGAGAGGTGTTTTGTTCAGGGTTGATAATAAATGATACAATCCTATCAGGGTGAGAAATTTTTCTTCAAAAGCTATTAAAAAACTGAAAAAAAATTAATATCCAGTATAAATGGCAAACTTTAGTGAAGTCTCCTGAGTTCTGTCCAGTACACTGTGATCATCTTTAAGCTTATTATTTTGTAGCAGAAATTTAAGCATTTAAAAAAATTCAGAGCAAATTTTCATCATAGAAAAGGTTGCTATTAAAATAGCCAGCTCTCAGGTCCAAAAACCCCATAAAATCTGAACACAGCAAGGGTTATTAGGCCCCTCATTATAATTCCTCTAAAATCATGGGCTTTTGTATTGAATTCAGTTATTACCCTAGTACTCAGCTTTGAGTCCACGACTATGTTTGATAAAAGCATATCTTGGATTTGGCTACTCTATCTTTCCCAGAAAGTCATCAATCCTTTGTTTGAAGAAAACAGTAGTTAGAGAACTTCCTTTTGAGTACTTCACTGTTTATGCAGACAATTTCTGCTGTGCCTCTCTTCAACTTTAGGCCAGTGGCTCTTACCATGCTTTTTGTGCTAGCTTTCACATTCAGCATCTCCCACGAATGTCACAATTTTTTTCACAAACTGACAACAACTTCTTTAAGCTTTCATTGAAATATCCTTTTCTCAGTCTTCAATTACTTCCATAGTTCTTTTCTACATACTTTCTATTTTTCAACAGTGTTTCAAAAATATTTAGGGTAGAAATATTTTTAGGCTTCCATTATTGATCTCTCCTGAGCCATAAATAAAAGCAGAGTATAGCCAGGCTCCTATTCACTACCTTCTTTATGCCATTTTTCCTTTCTTCCTATAGCATCAGTGGGACACTCCTGCTGAGTTGCTGGCTTGTTATGACCCCAAATTCTTTACAGATTCATTGCTTGAGGTGTTTTCTTCATTGTTGAATCCCGTATTTCTTCCAGTATATGCAGATTTGTATTACTCGGACTGGGAACGCTACTCTAAAAAATATCTATGCTTTTTAGTTGGATTTATTTTTCATTAGTCCCAAATCATGGATGGTAACATTGAGTAATACGAGACTGAACAGCCCCTCTTTCTGATGCCAAGCCTTTGCGGATCACTTTCTTATGCATGTTCGTTAGCCAATGCTTAATCCAGTTAAAACACGCTTTATTGATATTGTGTAGTGCTGTATTTTTAATTAGAATATTCAGTGATACTAAGTCAAAAGGCACACAAAATTTGAAGTGTATTATACCTACATCGTTACCTTTGGCAACCTAACTTAAAATCTCATCAAAGAGCAGAAGTAGATTTGTTTGACAAGGCTTATTTTGCAGAGAACTATGTTGACTAGCATTAATTATATTCCTATCTTTTAATAATTTATTAATTGAATCTCTTTCCAGTTTTTCTATTATTTTTCTTGGGAATGATGTTGAGCTGAGTAGCCTGGAAGTACAGATATCACCTGCTTGCTCTTAGTGGAACACCAAAAAAGATGTAGCACTGCTGTTTAATGGAATCTCAGTGACATTGATCATGCCTTCTTTAGGTCCCCCAAATGGGTCTTCTTTCTTAATTTGGACATGCTAGATATTCTTTTCCTAGCAAAAGTAAAATTCCATCAGCAAATTGTGAAGTAAAGCAGTTTATGTAAATAAACTACTGAAAGTCTAGTTATGCCATTGTGCAACATATTAGAAATGAAAGCAAACTTAGTGTGACTGTGGGAAAAGATGTTACACAACTGTACTGCAGTGTTACAACATGATGATGTGTGCTCAAATTAGAAAGAGCAATTGAAGAAGTCTGAATATGCATCTGTAATTCTGAAAGGCTGTTATGTTCTTGTTCCCAGAAATGGGCAGTCAGTGAGATATAAAATAGAAATAGGTACAGCCAGTTTCTGTGCATTGAGATGTTTTTCTGGATTGCAAAATCCATCTTGAAGTGTTCATTTCTGTTTTAGCTTTGTGGAACCGGTGGAGTTATAATATTTGCGTTTGTGTTGGATGCTTTTGGTTTCCTTCATGCTTGATGTTTCTGGTTCTGAGAAGACTTTAAATTCACCATGTTTAGGAAAGCCAGATATTAGATAAAAGCAGTGCCTAGGAGGGAGTGGGTAATCTATTAACTGTTAGATTTTATGCTGTCCTTCATTCCTCAAATAATATGAAATAATTTGCATTTAAAGTACATGGCTACAGCTTCTGCAAGAGAATGTCTGGGAGGAGAACCAGCACTTCATCTGAACAAATTCACCACCTTGTTACACTGTGCACATGTGATATCAGGAGCACTTGGCAGGAAGGGCCAGGTCTGTGACTATACTAATGGCTAGAGCAGATGTACCAGTAGAACATCACTAAGTCCTGGACTGTGTCTGAGGTTTGTCTGAGTCATGGTCTGGATCATGAGGTAGTCACTGAGCACCTATTTTTTGCTAGGGATTCCTAGAAATCAGGTATACCAACAAGCAAAGTCATCATCTCACCAAAAAATAGGACGGCAGAGAGACATTTAATAGAAAATGGTTTGCTGAGAGCTAGAAGATATGCTTTATCAAATCACACTGCTTAATTTTTGTCAGAGATGAGAACCCAGGCTCCACAGATGTGCCAGATTATTGGATGCTCTATCCTGAAAGCCATTTCAGGGTCTTCCTTTATGCTTTTCTGCTTTAAACAAATGATTAATTGTTCATTGACCCACAGAGACAAAATAAAGAAGGTAAACTTATATTCAGACTGTTGAGGCAATAAAAGGTGCATCAGCATCAACATCTGAACCTTAAAATTCCACATAGGTGCTGATAAAATTTTGTCACAGATTATGGGAATTCCTCAAAAGATGCTGAACTGACAAATCAGTCTCCCAGCACTGCTGGAGGATACCATACTAGGATTATTGGGAAAAATCAAAATTCTTCTACTCTGGAAAATCTCTTTTTCCCCTGTATTTTTTTGGAGAAGGATTGTGTTTGGTGGATCTAAGAAATGCAGATGATTAAGGTCTCTAAGCAGCTAAGTGCATGTCGATCTTGGTTATTTTACTTGTGAGATTAATTTATGTGGAACTGATCTTTCAGGTCTTTTGCTTTTTTGCATTAATTTCACTGAACTTCTAACCTGACACCATCATTTTTTCAGCAGACTTGATAATGGTTATTCAGTGTTTCTATATGTGGACTATCAATTCAAATTTCCCTATTTTTAGATTTCTTTTGCTTCTTCACATCCTCAGGGCCTTGTCTAGACAAATGTTGAAAATCTCCAAGGATGGAGATTCCAAAGCCTCTCAGTGCTTAACCACACCTTGTGCATCATTAAAATGAAGCTCAAAATCAAGTCAAATTTTAATGTTTGCAATTTTGGCAATACTTACTTAAAAGAGTTAAAATCATCTGCAATATTCAGAAAATCTAAACTGTAACTTACCTTAATACCACTAATAAAAGATAACAGAAGTCATGCAACATCCCAGTGGAGAATAAAACAGTCATGCTTGGAATGGGACACTGGACTATCTGGTTTTATAAAATTATGAGGATTTGAGTTTCTACTCCTAGTTAACACATATTACATGGACAGTTTTAAAAGTAAGTTCTAGGTTTTGAGCACTTGACTTGCAATTTTAGTGTTCCTTTCTCATAGCATGAATTCCCCCCTGCCCCCCCACTTTTATTATTCATTAACAAAATGATTATAAAAATAGGTTTCCCATTCTGCTTTGTCATTACATTGTGGTTTGACTTTTAAAACTGCTTTACTTTAGCAGTGAGTACTAAGACTCATTTAGAATATATAAAGATGAAAATCAGGGCATAGATCCATTTTTAACCTCAAAGGTTCTGCTTTGTAATGACTGTAACTGGCACAGTAAAGGGGTGGAGAGGTTTGCAAAACCATAGCAACACAGATCCCGTCAGCAAAGCTTTAATCCTTTTTCTGCTTGTGTAAGTTCACGACAGGATATAATCACTGAAAGACTATCATACTAAATAAGCACTTCTGATAAACTAGTTTTTATCTAGTCAGCAGTTAGCTGATTGCCTTTCACAGATCTTCCCTTTGCCCAGTGGGATGGCCTGGTGGTGGTTCACTAAGAAAACAGGATGCACAGAGATTTTGGTCTGCCACTAGCAATCTGGGGCCCAGAGAAAGAAGAAAAGCAAGCCATTGACTTTGCAGCAGTTTTTTTTTGTAGCAGAACTCACTTACTTATAAAAATTCCGTATTAAAAACAAATTTAAAACAAGGTTGTGTAGATTTTGGAAACTGCAATTTTTTTTTATGTTTCCCATTTAATTTGAAGGTATATGATATTCTTGATTTTATGCTTCAGGTAGGCCCATAGAAATTCTAAGGCAGAAATTCATTGCTTGTTACAAAGTGTTCATCAGCTTCATTTAAGATAAAAAATTAGTTGGGGTGAAATGCAGTAAATTCAATCGTAGGCTATGTGTTGATCCCACTCCCATTTACACCACATAAAGAATTTGTGTTTTTAAATCTGTTGATTGCAGAGTTCTGTTCTGCTGGGAAGAGATTTTTGTCAGTTTAGGTACTGCAGGGCTCCGGGCAGTGGTCACTTTGTGTGGACTCAGTCAGTGAGTGTAGAGTCCAGCATAATCATGAATTGTTCGTGGATGCTTCTGAAAGGGAAGCAGAAAACAAGGTTACACACAGAATCCCTGCTCCAGCCATCAATGGGATGTATTTGTTTTGCCTTACTATATTAGATTTAGCCCAAAAATAATACTCCGGTTAAACTGGCATGCAGTAGATTTCATTGGATTACCATTTAAGAAAATGATTATCTAATTTTCAATATGGTTCTAAGTATGAAGGACTAAATAGATGCCTAAGTATCTGAATTATTTGGTATGATTTTACATGTATCCTTACACATGATAAATCAGAGCTTAAACTAACAGTGCATTATGCACTTTCTAAAACTAACACAAACCGAAGTTAACACAAATAATGATTTAAGTAAATCCCAAACACAGATTTAATTTTTTGCAACCTTATATAGTATGCATACCTTCCTAACGTAAACCAGGGGAAAATCCACATGTATTTAAGATTTTATATCAATATTTTAATGGAATATTATTTAATAACTTTAGGGCTTACATCAAAATAATTAATCTCATATTCATTACTGCATGGCTTAGTCTTTTTTATATGAATGGAAAATTAGTTTGAAGAAACATAATTAAAATTATTCTATAATGATTAAAAATAAAGTAGGTACTGCAATATTGTACAGAAATACAACTTCTTCAAAGGCAAACTGCTTTTATGGCTATTTATCTCTACTTATGTATTTTGGGGGAATCAAAAAGAAATTTGCTTAAATGACTAAATTTTTTTTTGAGAAAAAGTCTACAAAGCAAGACTTACTATTATTTAACAAATATTAATCATGCTTACTACACAAAAGCCACTTGAGAAAAATTTATTGCAACACATTTGTGACCAGTCATGCCACAGGAAGAGGAGAGAGCCACAGGGCTGAAATGACAGGAAGGTTTGTGTATGCAGTGCTCCTCTGAAATTGCAGGAATGTGACACTGATCTGAAATGGGAGCTGTTTTAACTAGCAACCGTCAATCTCTGTAATCAAAGGATTGCCCAAAGTCTTACTCAATCAGCCATTTTGGCATGACCACTCCGTTTATAAAGTCCTATCCACTAAAAAAGCGATCTGTCCTCAAGAGGCCCTTCAATAGGTCTGTGCAGTTTGTGGATAGTGAACAGTCATTCAGAACTATAGCTTGGACTCTATTGCAAAAGTACAGCAATGCCTCATTTAAGTGACTGTACTTATTACGAGGTGAGACAAACGTGGATTGAGGTGCAAATGAATGTCTGCTGTTGTTGATACTATTTAAAGTTGGTTGGATTATATTTCTCTTTATGCATTTATTTACTCTTTCATGTACACAAGAGTCAATATTAATTTTAGAGTACATATATGCATGTAGATTTGTGTGGAGGGCAGTGGGCCTGTGGAACAAGGGACCGAGAGAGTCCACTGGTGGGACAATCCCTAAGACTGGAGCTCCTCCCCAGGTCAGGGAGACAGAAAGGGCTTCCCCCAGGAAGCTGTTCTTCTGTTATGTTAATGTACCCCAGTTCTGCTTCCCTGGTTGGCCCGCTGGCCTCCCTGCCCCTCTATACCTTATACATCCCTGCCCTAGAAGGTTCTCCCTTCCCTGTTCCCCCATTGGCCCTTGCTCCATCACCACTCCCTCAGAGTTTCCCTGTTGGTTCCCATACCCAGCCCTGACTGTGTACCACTCCCATGCCCTCAGATCACTGGTCCCTGATGTGTTCCACCAACCCTGTTCATAAACCTGGACCCTCCCATGTTCTTGGTCTTCGTCCCTGCACCTCTTCACATGCATGGCTGGAATAAACCTCTCCCGTGGAACTCCATACAAAGACCCTTCCCGCTCCCTTGCAGTCAACCCTTTCATCAAGCTATGCGGTGTGTGTGGGTGTGTGTGAGCGTGTTGGCCCTGCCGAGTCACTTCGCGTAGGAGACGCTTGCGGAAGGTTGCGGCACCCACCATCCACCTGCCGCGACAGATTTGACTGCAGTGATCTCCAGAGAGATCACTTCTAAATGAGAAAAATGTGTAGCATATTTCCTGTCTTCTCTCAGGATCATGGTTGTCTTTTCTAACTCTGTTTTTCTTTACTCAGTGTTTGTTTGGCTGTGTAAAGGGAAAATGGTAAACCAATAAATGTGTAAGGGTGTAAAACAGAAAAAAAAAAAAGGTTAACAATTCTATCCAAGTGTTACTAAAGCTGAATAATTGTTTTGAAGTATTTTTTAGTGAGCAAATGGATAAATACTGATACAAGCAACTTGAAACTTCAGCAATTATTTCCATTCCTTCCCAGGTACAAACACACTTGGAAAATCAGTCTAGATACCACATACAGCAGAGCCAGAGGCACCAGGTGAAGCAGTACCTGACCCTTGATACCAAGCTGTCCAGCCAGACACTCTCCCTGTCCCACTCTCACACAATCCAGCCTGCAGGAGTGACCTCCCTTCTAAGAAACGGACACATGCCTCCAGTGAGCAACATTGGCACTCCAGAGAGCCCTGTCACCAAGCTGCTGGCCCTTGGAGGCGAACACGAAAATGCGGTAGGGCAGGGCTGGGTAAAGGAAAGGGGAACTGGGCTTTGTCTTCTTCTACAAAAACTTGACATGACCCACCTTGTACTAGAAGTGGGCAAGAGATTTCTTTCCTTACTTTCAAGGGGCCTTTGGTTGCAGCACTTGCTTTCTGTATCCTTTTGAATTATATGGGTCATTCCCTTTTATGCCTGTGAATAGTTTACTGCAAGATCAAGCTGTTAGACTGATTCCAGATAAAATGTAATGTTGCATATTTTTGTATATGCATCATATGTTGCTGTACATTTTCTGAATATGCACATTGCAAAGCAAAAGTTTTTTTTTCAGACAGGAGTTGTGTCTGTCTAAAGATATTAACCTTTAACTTAGCTGCATAAAAAAAGTTAAATCCTCATTACCTTCAAGATATAACTGAAAGAATCACTCATTCATTTTTCAGTTAGCTGGTATATTATTATATGGGTTATCTTGGGTAAATTGGCAAAGATATGCTAACTTTAGTGCCACCATCAATTTTAATAGAGTTGCAGGTATAATACAATGTCAGATTCTTAGCCAGTGTGAGATGTAGGTCATTCTGGCTTTTAATACTTCAATAGGTTTCAAAAGAGACTGTTTGTTAGGTAAAAGGGAAATTCCTACAGAAATATGAAATGGAGATGCTGTATCATGTCTTGAACTTAGTAGAACAGAAGAATCTTACAAATACAACGTGACTCATTTGAGCATTTGGATGTTATGTAGCTAAGCATGAGGGAGCCCATAAAGCTTCCTGGAGAGTTCATCTGGGGCCTCTCCATTCCTCCTTCATTGACAACGGACATTTTAAGTCAGGTTTATGGATTAGTGGAGCTACTTTAAAATGCTATTTTAAATGGCCTTCGTGAACACCTATGTGACCACCTCCGTGCTGGCAAAGTGTGCTGGAACAGTTCTCAGGCATTTTGGGTCTGATCGGGAGCCTGCCCTTGTACCACTCTCTGACCTGGTGAGCAAGAGGGCTGCTTGTAAACCTCTCTCAAGACCTGTGCCTGGTGAAGACTGGGAGGGTGATAGCTGGCACTGGCCAAGATCCAAGCAGCTTTGAAATGATTTGAATAATCTGACCTCAGAGACTCAGGGGGATGGCTGGCACGGTGTAATTTCCTAATGTGGGTGTGCCCTGTGGTTAAGAGTAGGCTATAATTATATTAGTAAATAATACAGAGCCAACACCAAGGTTGGTGCAGTAAACTGCACTCCTTCACATTGTCTAAGTGCCAGCATTTCTTAGTATCGTTTTGGCTCTGATGGTGCTTTCCTAGATAAGTCTGGGCACAAGTCCTGGCACAGCCCTTGTCTGTTTTAGAGAGGAAGAAGAATGCATGCATGAGCTGTGCTGGGCCATGTGGCCAAAAAGTCTGTGTTGAAAGGTCTGTGTTGAAATGTCTGTGTGATACTTTCATTGCATGGGACCATCTACACTTCCTTCAGCTCCCAAGAGCTGCAGATAGTAGAGTTAAAAGTGACATGCTCATCATGGGATCTCTCCCAAAATTATTTTGTGAATGGAACCAGACCAAAATTATAATTGAGAACTCATGTTGTATTTTGTCCGAATGTATATATATCTATAGGCCTGCAAAGTATTCATTGTTTCATCCCAAATAATTAATGAGCTATTCCATCTGCCTCAATAGTTTGTGGCTCAGATTAGATCAAAAGTGGGAGCAGAAGGCTGTCTGGAAAAGTATCTAGTGTGTACAGCTAAACAAAGAAACGTCCACCTGCCGAAGAGGGCAGCATGTAACACCAAACCTTCAGTGACTCGTACAGCTGGAGCACCAGAGGTTCCTTTCAGCCTTCCTGCACCAATGCAGCAATGCAGCAATACGACACATTTAATCAAGAAGACAGGTCATGGTTACAACTTAATGCACTCCTGTCATCTGATCGTGGTGTTGCAATAAGGGGTCAAAATAGAGGCATGGGCTGGTGTTTAGGAGGAAAGATGTATCTTGCTAAACCACAACTGTTTTCACAAGAAGTTAAAAATGTGAATATTGTATAGAAGTGTTTGAATTGTTTGAATTTTAAGATATAAACTGCTGAAATTCAGTTTTATTGTTGTAATAGATACTCAAGATTAATTCCTCTATATTTTCAAAAAATTTTTTCCATTATTATTTGTAGTGATTTGTTTTAAAATATTATTTTATCAGATGGAAGAGGTGATTGAAGACATAATCAATATGGAATCAAATTTTAATGATGAAGGGATAGGTTGTTCTGAAACTCCTTTACTAATGCAAAGAACTGTAAGTATTTTGTTGAATTTCATCTTGCTTTTTATACTAGAAAACTTCTTTGAGTGATTCAAGCACATGGCAGTTCAGAGACTAAGGAATAGTATCAGTGGACTATTATTCTTTCTCTTCAGATGACTGCCTTTTTGTCAGTAAGTATTACAGAAAAGGGCACCAGTGTGGTGAGACACAGTTTTCTTAATTGGTCTGAATAACATTTGTGGTTCTAGACCAGCAAAATGTCTGGTGCATAACCAACTGGAGTTACTAATTCCTATGCAGTGCTAAAAATAGTAAGGGTAAAAAGTCTCTGGACCCTAGAAGGCGTTTTAAAGCCTTTCTTCAAGAAAGATCCTTCTAGCTCAACTAAAAAAATCTCAAAGCTTCCCCATGTAATATTCTCTATGGTACAGTGGTTTCTCCCATGTCTTATGCTGAAGCAAGGCTCTAGTTCTGGATTTTCATACAGACAAGTTTCATTTAGCTGAATAATTTGTCAAGGAAAAGTAAGAGAAATGTGACTTCTTCACGGGAATTAATGTAACAAACTTCAATTCTATGATGTCTCTTTGCAAAGAAATGTGAGAGGACTAACAAAGGCTATTTATATTTCTATATATGTTACATATTTGAAGAGGAAGGATGGAGCTTGTCTGGACACAACAACACATAAAGCATTATTATTTATGAAACTAATACCTGCCAATAACTGTAATGCACTTCACAGAAGGATGTACACTGTCCTCTCTACCCTAACTTATGTAGGGAACTCTTTGTCCTCAGGGCTTTAAACTGTACACCAATAAAGGGGAACTTCACCCTGATGAAGGCAGAAGGATTTTCACAGGCTTTGGCAATCTACCAAGTTCACTTCAGAATACAGAGTCAGGTGCTTGCTCTTAATCGCCCTCTGGAGGAACATCTTTTTCTGACTCACAGAACTTCACTGGCTACAAAAACACCTTAGGAGACAAGATCTGTACTGTTCTGTGTTGCCCACTATACAGTCCAGCATTAATGCCAGTTAACATTTCCATGAACACCTGACATTTTCATGCCAACTACAGAACTAGTGTGGCTGGACTGATTTACACATATCTCAACACACAACGATACAAAGGAATGGTCCCCAGGGAGTGAATTATTATTTTGGCTCAAATGAATTTAAGGCAGGGGAGGATTCTTTCAGGTATGATACCGTGGGATGGTGATGAGAGGCATGAATTCTGGGTTTGAGTTGAAGTCACACTCCCTCAAAACCTTTTAAAGCAGGATGGTGTTAATCTATGCTAATTCCAGGTTCATTAGCCTTCATCTTCAGCCATGAAGGACATTTATCTCTAAAATTTACTGAATACCCTACTCTTGATGAGGAAGGAAATATGCAGTGTCTTTTAGGCCTTGCTGGTATTGTACTTGAAAAGTTTTGGGACTCCTGAAGTGCCTCTGGGGCAAGTAACAGTATTTGGATTTTCATTTGTGCTGAGGAAATCAGCAGACTGCTAGGTAAGCCAGGGAGTAGCACTCATTTCCCAATCTCTCTGTCCAGTACTATGGCAAAATAAAGCCTGCCTTCAACAAGGCATACAAACTACCTCGGTGTGAGGAAATTAAGCAGAGTCTCTGCTTCTTCTGTCTTCTCTTTTAGCATTGTGTCCTCTAAAAATATACAAAAGAATTAGGCATATGGAGATCTCAGGCACTGAGCTCATGCCACTTGGTTTTATGCCATCTTTCAGGCAACATCCTAAATCTGCCAACAAAGTTTTGGTCATAAGCTGTGCAATAGAGAAAGATAGAGAGGCAGGTAGAAAATAATTTTTTTATATCCAGTTTTTCATTATCACAATAAACATAATGGAATTTCATTATCTGAGCTAAAAATGTATGTATTACAAGCGTACTGGACTAGGAGACATGATAAGGAATGAGAGAACATCTAATTTCTCTGAGGAGATGTGCCGGGTCTGTGCTATACTTCAGCAAGGACCCATCGTAGCTCTGATGTACTTCTGCACAAGGTGCCTTAATGTGGTGGCTGACACGAACATGGAGTAAGTGAGATTACAGGTGAGACTGAGTTGCCTCTGTATCTGGCTGATTTGCCATTTGCTTTTTCTTTAAAATTCTCCAGCATAATGCCTAAGTATTTCTAGAATTTCTTCTTAGACTTTCCTTACTTGGGATTGTCTTGATTTTGTAAACTGTGCAGAGTAGTCTCTCCAAAATTCTGAAATAACCTGACTTGATTTTCAGAATGTGGTAAAAGGCTCAGGTGTTTTTTCAGCAAAATCTTTTCTTGAAAAAAACAAATTAATGATCCCATTTTCCTGTCTCAGTGTTCTCAATGGATAGTGGCTGAGTAATCTTCCCAGTTTTTACAGTGGCGCACTGTAAAATGGCAACAACCTGTTGTGTGTTGCGGTGAACTGATGTTTGCATTAGTTAAATGCACCCATGTACCATTTTAATGGCACATTAAATGAAGACATTGAATTCTGTGAGACCACTCATGTGAATAATTGCTCAAAGGCTCATTGTCTGACCCTGAATTACTGAATTACAGTTATGTATTAGTAGAATCAGAGAAGTGAAAATAAGAACATTCCTCCATCTCTCATTAAAATAATTACAGCTTCTGAAGAGTGGATTATCTGGTTTTTACTGTGTTTGGATCCAAATTTATAATTTCTTGAAACTGTCTGGTTTTGGGTGGTCACTTAAGAATTGCTCAAAGTAGGGAATTTTCTGGCTGTGTTTCTATTGCTCTTCAGAGTACCCTACTGGCAGAAACCTACTTTTTATAACAATTTTTTAAATGTTCAGTTAAAATGCAAGACTAGGTCCTCCCTACTAGCAAGAGGTCCTGATTCTTCTGGAAGTATTTGCAAACTAAATTATAACTTTGTTCATAAAGCATATCTGAAATAAACTCATAACTATTCTTATGAACTATCATTTAACAACAACTGTTTGTTCATCATGGAGAAGGTAAGATTTAATTTAAAAAAGACCCTTGAAGATGACACCATTTTAAAGTAATTTTTCCTTGTTGCAATAATTTAGTTTTGTGAAAATTTTATTAACAGACAGCAGTGTGTTTTTTTCTTATAAGAAAATGTTTTTTGTCTGACTATCATATTAGGAGCAACAGGTTTGTTCCTGACCATATAGAAATAATTTTAAAAATGAAACAAATAATATATGAGTGAGTTTTAGAAGTGAACTGCTGTCACGTAGGTCAGATATGGTGGCAGACATTTGAAAAGCAAATACTTTTCATTTTTATCAAAAGTTCATTCTTATTCAAAATTTTTGCAGTCTATTTAACATTCTGTAGTGAATTTAAAGTATATTAATACTTCCAAATGTTCAGAACACAGGAAGTGTAGATGTTTGGGTCTGTTAATACAAAGCAAATATTACACCATCATTAAAAGTTTAGGGCAGGTAGTAAAAAGCTGTGCTCTACATTGCTTTTAATATCTGAAAAAGAGAAATTTAAGGAACCTTGTACTAAAACTGGTGGGGAGAGCATTAGTCGCAGTGAAGAGAGACAGGAAAGAGCAGAGTTAAAAAACAGGATCTCTGTGCTCTTCAGGGTGTGATTTAACTGTGTGTGATCTTGTGAGCCACTTCTTAATACTAAATGTTTTGTTTTTATATTATACATACACAGCTCTAGGACTCACCAGTAAACCCAGTAATCTAGCAATCACAGTGGAGATCTGTATGAAAACAGCTGGCAATTTAGCAATACTTTCATTCAGAAATAATTGTTGCAGTCCAGATAATCACTGTACAACTGGTGTAATGTTCTCTACGTGGCATGAAGTCCACTAAAAACTTATGTCGAAAGCATTACGAGATTGACTGGCTTGGAATGAGAATGAAGTGAGAGGAAATTAATGTTCTGCTATGGCACGGGCCTCTCTTGCACGGACCTCGGTGGGACCAGCAAGAAAAATAATTTAATCTTATGAACATTTTTGAGGATTCTAAGCTGTCTTTTTTTGTGGTGCACAAGAAAACTTGAGCTTTCAGCATTGTTATTGAAGAAGCCTTGGGAGAGAGGCTCTGTAGCAGTTAAATGGCTGGCAGTGAGGGCTAAGAAGTAGTTGTAGAGCAGTGCTTCAGGCGGAGCACTACCATGAAACTGGATTTCAAAAGCTCACCATGAGAGGCCCAGCTGCTGGTATGTTGAATCAGTTCAGCTCCATGTTGCTGGAGTGGTCTATATGGAATGGCTAAATTAAATGGAGCAGTTTCTTTCAGATTGTTTGGAAGAAAAGTGAAAGCTTTTTCGTGGAAAAGCTTTTAACTGAATTTTTTCCCCATGTCCAGTACCAAATAAAGCCAAGAAAAAAATGTTTCCATGTTAATGTAGGAAGGAATTCTTTACTGTGAGAGTGGTGAGACACTGGAACAGGTTACCCAGGGAGGTTTGTGAATGCCCCAACCCTGGCATTGTTCAAGGCTAGGCTGATAAGGGCCTTGACCAGCCTGGTCTAGTGAGAGGTGCCCCCGCCTATGGCAGAAAGGGTTGGTCTATACCCTCGCCCCTCAAAGACTATATGGTCTTTAAGGGCCGTACCTACCCTTTAACATTCTATGATACTATGATTTATTTGTAATATTTAAGAAATGTTTTCTTTAACTATCCCCTTTAATGAGCTTGGCAGCCAGAATGTTGGGAAAAGAAGAATTAAACCACTAACAGAGAAGAGAAGCAAAAGCACCTGGGCGTGCTGGAAGTCAGGGGTTGTGCCAGCTGTGAGCTGGGGGAACAGCTGGGCAGGGGAAAGGTAGCAGTACTCTGCAAAGGTGATGCCTTGAAATGGCACCTCTTGAGGGATCTTTTGAGGCTTCACTGCTCCCCTTTCATGACTTCATTTTGTATACTCATAGTTCACTATTTCACTAAGATTGGGAGCTCCTGTCTGTATCTAGTCTGCTTGGGAGTCAAGTCAGTGGGATTACTTCACTTCTGCCACTCTTACAGGAAAAGAGCTTGTGGAGAAAATCCTCAGTTGCTGCATGGCTTGCTTGTATTTGTTTTTCTCCTTTGGCATTTGAAAAAAATCTTGTGTTGTAGAGGTATGGAGTAGAAGTTAGATCAGGACAGGACAGATAGATGTTTTCCTTCTTTAATTTTTATGATTCTATTAACTACAGCTGTTATAAAGTTCTGATTAAATCTGTTAACTCTGCATTTGATTTTATGGAGACACTACTTATTGGTAAAAGCATAGTTCACTCTGTCTGCAAAATCTCTCTCCTATTACAAGGTCTTTGAGATCACAGTTTCTCATCATGACATTAATAATTTGTATTTGTATTAATTATTTGTTAAATATTGATGGTGACCATCTGGATGGATTACAAAAACTGCTGTCTGTCCCATTCTCAGAAATCACACAGAAGGAAGAAATTCAAGTAGGTATGCTCCAAAGTATTTTATTCAATAATTGCTGCAATTACTCAGTCATGAAGTAAACCCGGCTTTCCATTAGAGGTGCATATAGCATTGCTGATCTAGGCAGCCCCCTGCTGCATCATCATGAGTATTTTTTATTTAGTGAATACTGGTGTAATTTGGCAACCCTTGTAAGTTGTTAAAATCTGCTAAAGTTCAAAACCATTTTAGAGAAAGGGCCAGAGTAAACATTAACAACCTCATTTGCTTAGGTTGGCTAGCTTGAAAAGGCTGCATAACATCAATGAAAATGCTTTGTCAATCACATTCTACACTAGATTAGTCTTAAAGTCCAAGGAAGAATCAAAGTTCACCTAAGTATATAAACTTCTGCCTAGCACTGTCTGGTATCATTTACAAGTTTAAGGAAAAAGAAAAATGAAGGAGAAGGAACTGTCGGTAGCTATTGAGGAAATAATAGACGCCTCAAAAATAAAGCTGGTGAGCAAATATTTTCTTTGTCTTTCTTCAGTACTGTAAAAGCGTTAGGTAGGAAATTGTGTCTTTCAGTTGCTTCAATTGCAAAAAACTAACTATGAAAAGCACAAATGCAGAACTCCTCAGGCTTGTTTCCCGCAGCTGGAAGTATCTTTTGTTATCACTGCCACTGCTGTTTTGAATGTCATACAAATGTCAGATGAAGGTTTGCTTTTGGTATTTCACACAATTTAGTAGCTTGAGGTGGAAATGGGCAGTGTACAGCTCTCTTGCCTGCACAATTTACCTCATGCTGTAGAAAAGGTCTACACAGAATAGAGCATACATTACTGGGGGTCAGGAGAAGAACTGCGGTCTACTTTTACTTAGCTGCAGCATTTAAAAGCTGTGCAAAATGACTAACAAGTTCACATCTGTCTCTAGCACACTAACAGACCAATGTCTACTAATCTTTCTCTATTTTGGGGGTAGAACTCTCTGGCTAAAGGGAGACAAAAGACTCAATATTCGTGCAACTCTAGTAAAGTATCCATAACTCTGAAATTAAGAGAAAATCTCTTTTTTCCTCTTTGGTTTTCTCTTTCTAAAAGGTAAATAGACAGAAATGAAAGTATTATTCTGAAATATACAGTTATTTTTATGCAAGGACCTTTTAAAAACATGGTCTTTTTCTCAGACCTTAGCATTTGTTTAAAAGAAGTAAGAGGAAAGTATAGTTAAAACAAATTTCTAGTTGTCCCAATATTCATTCCTTATTAATTCCAAGACTGTGTTCAGCAGGATCTGCCAGCAAATTCCTGCTCTTTGGGGCCACCAAGAAGATTCTGTTGTATCCCAAAGCCTCTGCTGTGTCTTGTGTTGTTGTCTGTATACAGCAATGCAGGGCTTGAAGTACTTAGGAGATGACAGGTCATAAAGAAGATTATATTAAGCTCACTGCTGTCTGCAGCATATAGGTTATGATACCTTCTGGAGATAAACTTTATGAATTTCTGTCAATGGCATTTACATAGGTTGAATAAAAGACTTGTGAGCTTGGAAGCAACAACAGTGGCCACTCTGTTCTCCAGGAGCAGTCAAGCTTTTTATTGCAAGACAATACTAGCTTGTGGAAAACACAAAGATTTCTTGAAGTCCATTTTGAGAAATAAACTTCTGCAAGTACAACTGATTTTTTTAGCATTTCCTTCTCCATCAGCCTAGGCCTTCCATGGCCTTTAATATATGTGTAAAGTAGTTTATGAAGTAGTTATGTACACTATATTTACATTTTATTTATACATATTATATTCACACTAGAAATAAGCATTTGTGAATATATCTGAAATCCAGCACTACAGAAAGAATTTTCAACTAAAATGAAATTCTTCATGGTGCATCCATGTGAACACACTAGAACACAGAAACCTTACTGTAATACGTTCAGAGATTTAGGTGCTGAAATATAAGAGGACATAATATAAAGCATATAATGTATAGAGTATATGGCATAAATAAATGTGTTTTTCACTTCTCCCTCAGCCTCAATTTTTCCCTTTTTTTTTGTGCTGACATTTGGGCATTGTTTTCAGAGGAAGAATTTGAATAATTTGATATGTGTATTTACGTGCAGTATCCAACAAAATTGAAATAAGGTAGAACCAGGAATTAGTACATCAGTTGGTGTTACTAGTGAAATAATAGTAAAATAGCTAACAGATGTGTCATTTAATTGGCATCTTTGGGTTTCAGAACCTGGGGTTTAGTGGGTAGTACCCTCATGACTTGATTTCCAGCTCCAAGTTGGATGATGACATGTATCAGAGCATCACTTCACTTCTGGACTGTGTCTCTTACGTTAATTTTGTGGCCAGAAAAGACAAGACTAGCTAAAAACATACAATTAAAAGATGGTAATTGAAAGAGTATATACCTCTTGCAAAGGGTTGATTCTCCAGAAAATGCCTTTGCTTGGTCATATTTGATCAGACATTTATCTAGACAATGGACTTCTATGTACATGATCAGGGCAGAAATGTACTATGACTAGAATATGAAGAGAGTTCATTTTTCTCTGGTGAATAATGAACCAGCTTGATGATCATTATTGGAAGATAAAAAATGAACCAGTTTTCATGCATAATATATACTATGTAATATAATATATCTGAACATTAAGTCCCTGGTTGAGGATTGTGTAATTATGAAACATGTTAAAGATAAATATAGAAGGAGATACAATTTGTTCAGATGAAAACAAACCTGAGAAGGATGGTATTTTCTGCTAGTCTCTTTACATAATAAAAAGAGAACCTGAAACATTTTTGAATTGTTATTGTTGAAGACCATATGTAGTCAGATGTGTTTTGTATTGCAATTACAAAAGGACCAATAAAATTTAGCTGTAAATGGGATCTTCTAGATTCTGAAAACAGTACACCACAACTTATTTGGCAATTGATAGTGCAAACACATCCTTACAAATAGAAAGGATAACACAGCTCATATTCAACCTTCTTCAAGCAGGACAGCAATTAAAGAAAGCTGAACCCTAGTCTTTCAGCACAGTATTTGTGTTGACAAGATTATGAATCCTGTCTGCAATAAATTTGAAAAGATGGAAAGTCAAAATTTATTAAAACACACATTGAAGATACAAGAATTGGCCCAGTTTTCCCTTGTCAAAACCTGAAAACACCCATTATACCAGGTATTGTTACGTAGAAAGTGGATATGTTAAGATGTGGTAATATGCATTTATTGATCAAATCACTATTTGACCAAATTATATATTTAGGTGTGGGAAATGCTAAAATATTGCACAAATCTTTTGTTTTCGATGCAGTCTGAGCAAGTACCAATTTTTACCAAGCACCAAAGGAAATGTTCTCAACCTTTCAGGTTAGGCAGCTACATAGTCTCTCTCTTCTTGTGACAAGTAAAGCCGCATGTGTTGTGGTTCCCTGTTAAGTTTTCCAAGTCTGCAGGTGCAGTACAGGCAACCTGACCATGTGTAATAGGGTCAGTGATCCTCAGAATGGTCTGCACTGCACAGCAGCTGATGTGGAAGTGTGCCATACATTGTTACTGCGGGAAACAGGCACACTTTGTGGGTTTTATGTCTGCAGTTATTAACCCTGGAAAAGAGGGTAGAAAAAGAAGTTTCTGCTAGCAGGACTATTCCTGCAACTTGCTTCCCACTTGCCTCTTTTCATGATCACTTCTGATCTGGGCATAATGAAGATGTCTGGTAGAGGAAGTCTGGTCCTGACCTCTGTCTTTTCTGGGGACATCTTTACCCTTCTAATCACACACTTGGGCTTGTGAATGTGACTGTAAGGAAGTAAGTCTCTGGGAGAAATGGTAGCTGGATAACAGCACAGTCTGTCCTGTTGTCTGTTTGCAGGTTCCTTAAGGGAAAGCAGGGTAGCTGATGAACTTTTCTGACCTGTTAGGGCAGTCCAGATACCTTTGATGAAGAGCTCTTGATATCCTAGGGTTTAGCCATTTTAGACAACTAGAGCATGTCAGGTGTCTGCTCTTTAACGATATACACACCCTCCATCATCCTTGAGTAGTGACATCCTTTGGATGTATGGAGAGCTGTTTACAACCTTGTGTATGAACACATAAATGCAATACAGGTTATCTAGAAAGCAACTGAACAGAATTCCTTTCAGGCTAAGGAGCAAGCTAAAGAGACGATAGAGTTTGGTTTTTTTAAAATAAAAGATACTAATGAGGTGCACCAATAACCAATCCCTGAACTCAGTTTACTTAATATTTTCATTAGTGGTCTTGGTACAAAAAATACATTTATGCTGATGAAATTTACTGAGGTAGCAAAAGTAAAAAGTATTGCCAATACAAAGAAGGATGAGGATATCATAGAGGAAGAATTATATGGCTGTGATGACAGAAGAGTCTAAATGGAAGTAATGTAGTAGTATTGAGTGGAAGGTCATTCATTTAAATACTAATAACAGGAATGTCTGCAGTAAGCTGGGAGCTCATTAACTGGAGATGACAGAAAAAGATCTGGTTACATTAGTTGTTCAGAGGATATCTATAAGCCATCAAAATGATGGGACTGCATAAAGGAGATATATACGATCTTAGTATCCATCATGAGACTGATTTCCAAGAGACATGAGGAAATATCCAGTGTGGGATTCATTGAGCACAAAACTCCTTGAATGCTGTATGCGAAAAAAGGTGTCCACCCTTCAGAAAAACTAAATCAAAGCAAGGAAGGTACCGAGAGGCTTGTTAGAACATATCATAGCATGGGAAGTTTGTCTAAAGAAGCATGGCCTGTTCAATTTAGCAAAGCAGAGTCTTAAGGGAGCTATGTTCACTCCCAGTAGTCACCTGGGGATGATAAACAATGAACTATATGAGTTAAAGGAGCACAAAACAAAATAAAACTTGTCTACAAATGGAAATAAAATATAAGCTTTTTTGACAATAATTCGCAATCATTCAACTTTTTTAACATATTCGAAATAAAAGTATTGGAGACATGAAACCTAATTGATTTTAGACAGAGCATTATTGGCTTATGAACTAGATTACATAATGATATGTTAAATGAACTTGATGCCCAGGAAATGCTTTCTAGTCCAGACTGGGCATTATCATATTCAGCAGAATTCTTAAATTAAGAAAATTCCAGCTGACTTTGGAAAAGGTTTCAGCCATTATTTTCTAACTGTGCAATACTGATTGTGATACAACCATGATCCTAACAGACTTGAATGTTACTGTAAGGCAAACACATCATGCAAAGATTAGCCAAAATGGAAAAATACTTAAATAGTATGTGATCATGCAGGTGAACACTGTTGTGACATAGAACTGTCTAGGGACTACAAGTGAACAGGCACAGACAACCTGTATTCATATTTTTATTACTGCATTCAGAATCCTTCTCTTGGAGGATATGGAAATGCTGTTGGTTTACAATTATATTTACCAACAGCTATCATGCTATAGGATTTGGAATACCACATAATTTCCTTTCATAAGGCAATGTCTTTCATGTAATGTTTTCCTTGAAAAAAACCCCAAACTTTGTATTAGAGACTGCAAATTGTGATCACAGCTATCCATTGTTAGTCATCCATGCTGTTAACAAACCCTTAGTGTTTGGACACAATCCTGCCTGCGTAGCAGTTCAGACCCAAGTACTGAACAATCTTCTCTCGATGAGTACTTCCCTTGGACACTGTCAGCAAGCACCAGGTCACAGGCTCTTGTGAGGTGTATTCACTCAGGTAGTCCAGCTGAAGTTTACTTTTATAATTGGTCTAAGCTTCAAAGTTTAGTATCTTTCAGGACTGAGCCTCATGAATGGAAATTCTCATGTTCCAGTCTTTGCACACAGGCATTGAAGATCCCATGACACTTTATACAAAAGGAAGAATGTTAACCCCAGTGTCCTTGCCAAATGCTAACTTCGTTAATTACAGTCTGCTTTCTTTAATGCTCCTTGCAGTTTTAATTAGATACTGTATTCTCTTCCTGTACCACATTGTCACTGGTTGTTCCCAGTTAACCATTTGCTGTGCTTAAGGTTGTTGATCTTTTGTCCAAAGCTGTCTGTATTTCAGAACTAGGAAAGGTGGCGTATTATATTCTGCTGTTTTTAATATTTGTGTTCTCATTCCTTATGAGCTGCTTGCATCTAAATTCTCAGATACATATATGTAAATATAAGTATCATGAATACAAGGTTTGGAAATTATGTGGCTTACCAGAACTTCTCAGAACAACACAGGTGTGAACCAATATAGCTCATGACATCTGCAGGATAAATGATTTCCTCGTACCTAGAAATTTTCATATCCAAATGTCTGTGTTTCCACATCTAAACTGAAAGAGCATACTTTTGATGTGGTGGAATCAGCTGGAATTTTAAAGTGGTTTGGCATTCATCAGGTTTCACTGTGCTATAGAATTGTAAGATCATTGGACACATATTGTATAATTGTGCCGTTTTAAATGATTTGTGCCTTTAGTAAAATTGTGTTGAATTCCTGTGAAATTATGTGTGTGTGTAGATATATATATATAGATAGATAGATAAATAGATATATATCCTTTAATGTAGGACTGGGAGCTATTTGAAGCCTCAGTACTGCAAAAACTTTCCCTGCTTAAATGACACTGTAAATAATAAATTGCATTATGATGTATGGAGTTTTGGTACACATCCAAACAGCTAGATGTACTTTGACTCACAATTTCTATAATATATTGTGCTATATATTTTGATTTTATAATTTGAAAATTAGTTAATTACATATGTCTACATTTCTAAAAGAACTCCCTGCTTTATCGGACCAAAATAATATGTCTCCTCATGTTGTATTAAAATCAGCCAATTTCTACTATAAGATGGCTCTCAGTGTTCCGTAACATTAGCTAGGAAATTCCTTGAGATTTTCTATGCTTGATATGAGTGCAGAGCAAATTCAGGTAGAGAGTTTCAACAAAATACTTTGATACATTTTTGACGGTATTTTGAAAAAGTTCCTGGTAATCAGAAATATGATTAATTTTAAAGGAAGTCCTGCTTATGTGATTTTTAAAATAAGAGTTTATTTGGAAATTTTCACATGAGGAGGCCAGTGAGCTTTCCTGGGAAGGTACACAGGGGAGGCCTGCAACATTCACCCCAAACTTTCTTCAGAGTCAAGAATAGGAAACAGAGATGATTCAGTTCATTCTAAGTGTCCAAAACAGGTCAGATTAATCACCCCCCATTTCTTTTCCTGATCCTGAATCCTGACACTGAGAATTATTCCTTGCACACTAATTCATAGCAGATTTTTCATGCTGACTAACTGTGAATGAAGACAGTGTGTCAAAGGGAGATCACCAGTGGCTGTATCCACAAAGCCACTTATCTGTCATAGTGGCCATTCAAATAGAATTGAGATTTGTACTGCATTTACAGATTAAATAGACAGTGGATACTGCAATTGGCACTAACTTTCCATAACATTTCTTGTCACCTGGGTCAAGATGACAGGCCTGTAGTTCCTCCATCCTCCTTCTGGCCCATCTTCTAGATGGGCGTCACATTTGCTCCAGTCAACTGTGACCTCCTCAGTTAGTCAGGACATCTGGTAAATGACTAAAGGTGGCTCAGTGAGCTCGTCTGCCAGCTCCCTCAGGGCCCTCAGGTACATCCCATCTGGCTTCATGAACCTGTGTGTGTCTAAGTGGGATAGCAGGCCACTGACCCTTTCCCTTTTGAGGTCTTCCTTCTGCTCTGTCTCCCTGGTATGGTGGCTGGGTACCCAAAGAACAAGTGTTACTATTAAAGACTGAGGCAAAGAAGGCATTATGTGCTTCAGCCTTTTCCTCATCCTTTGTCACTGTGTTTTCTCCAGTACAAACCTGGAGATGCTCCTTATCCCTTCCTTTGTTGCTGATTTATTTATAGAAAAACTTTTCATTATCTTTTACAGCAGTGGCCAGATTAAGTTCTAATTATGTTTTGGCCCTTCTAATTTTCTCCCTGCATAACCTCACAACATCATTGGTGTCCTCTTAAGTTGCCTGGCTCTTCTTCCACTGTGCTTTTTTCCCTCAGTTCCAGCCAAAGCTCTCTGTTCAGCCAGGCTAGTCTTCCTCACTCTCTCCTCTTCTCACACAGCAGTCACAAGACTTCTCTCAGCTGCTTATAGGATATTTCAGTTGCTTCTCTGTCCTGGTTGGGTGGTCTATCACAAAGTCCTACTAGGAAAACTGCCTCACTGGCCTTCCCCCTTATTCTTACCCATAAACACTCAACCTTATCATCACCATCATTAAGCTCTAGACAATCAAAACACTTTCCAAAATACAGAGCTATCCCACTGTCTCTTCTTGCCTGCCCATCCCTTCTGGAGTAACATTTATGTGAATCCTTCTGATTAGTGAGATGATAGGATTGTATTCATCAGTAGTCAAATGACTTGGGTTCAGGTTGCATTTTCATAATCTCCATATGGAGTGGTGATTCTGTTTTCCTAATGCCTGACAAAAATTGTGAAATGACAAGGGGAAGAATGCTGGAGAGCATCTGCAAGAAACAAAGATTATATGGGACATTTGGCAGAGACGCTCTGCAAAGAGAAGCAGACAATTTAGAGGGCTGGACAGTCACTTTGTTAAACTGATGGAAGTTTAACAAAGACAAGTCTTGGATTTTTCACCTGGGATGGGGCAGCCCTGGATGTATGGACAGATGGGGGAATAAGATGCTGCAGAGCAGCGCCGCGGAAAGGGACCTGGGGGTCCTGGTCTATGGCAAGTTGAATTTGAGTCAGCAGTGCCCTGGCAGCCAGGAGGGCCACCCATGTCCTGGGGTGCATCAGGCACAGCATCGCCAGCCGGGCAAGGGAGGGGATTGTCCTGCTCTGCTCTGCACTGGGGCGGCCTCGCCTCGAGTGCTGGGGGCAGTTTTGGGATGATATAAAGCTATGAGAGAGTGTCCAAAGGAGGGCCCCAGAGATGGTGAAGACTCCATAAGGGAAGCCATATGAGAAGTGGCTGAGGTCACTTGGTCTGTTCAGCCTGGAAGAGACTGAGGGGAGTCCTCATCAAAGGCTACAATTTCCTCATGAGGGGAAGAGGAGGGGCCGGCACTGATCGCTGCTCGGGG
>VZRQ01004248.1:1116410-1237295 GCA_013397975.1 Machaerirhynchus nigripectus | reverse complement strand
GGGCGATTTCCAGCTCATTAGCGGACTCGAGTTATCTCCGTGTGAAGTTCAAATACTAATGAATAATCTCTCCGTAATTAGCACATCCCCCAATTAACCCTCCGTTGAGGAGAACAATAAACGGTGGCAAAACAGTGAAAAACAGCCGAGCGGGTGGGGAGCGTGCCCGGTGGTCGTTCCCGAGCCCCCTTTTCTCCCTCCGGACTCTCCTGTTTGGGACTCCTAATTGTCGGGCGCTCATCCCCGGGGCACAGGCCAGCCACCAGGCCTGCCGAGCTAGCCGGGATGCACTCACCTGCATTGCACCCCGGGATTTCCCGCACAAGGCAGCAGGGACAGCAGCAAACCCCGGTCCCGCCGGCTCAGCTCCCCCTGGACAAACTGGCAAGCGAGGCTCTTCCTGCCGGCAGCTCCGTGTTTTTTTCGGGGGACACGAGCAAGCAACTAACTCCCCTTTCTCTTCCACTGCTTCATTTTATAAGAGCTCCTCAATGCGCAAGGCATCGGTTGGTTGTTCCCTTTTCTGCCCCTTTCAGGGGTCGTTTCTGAAGCCTGAGTGCAATGGTCGATTTTATGTATTTATTTTTTTCGACCACAGGGATGGACGGTTGCTCTGCCTTGCCATGTTGTGTGGCCAAGGAAACATGAGCCCTCCGCCAAGTCCCAGAAAGGCACTGAGTGTACTGGGCTTGCCTCCTGCCGCCTTGCACCTGTAGGGTTTGTAAAGGCTGCGGGAAAGGCTGGAGTGTCGCTTGCCAGGCTGGTCCCACTGCTCCAGGCAGCGGCCGCTGTAGCAAGAGCTGGAGGAAGTTCAAGCTTCTAACATCCCTTCTAGCTCCTGGGCAAACGTGATCTGGTGAACTGGAGAGGGGAAGACAGAACAGCGTTTAAACCTGGCCAGTGACCACAGTAAAATTATTCCCTGCTTAAAAGAAAATGTACACACATGCACACATAATGGGAAAAAAAATATTATTTATGCAGATCGACTGGGAAAAAACCCAAAGCTGAAACAAAAGACACGCCAGTGCATTTCTAGCTGGCTGGATAATCAGGAAGGGTTGCAGCCATTGCGGCTTTGCCTGCCCTAATTCCTATCCCCAGCTCCGACTGAGCAACCGCAGCCCCGCAGTCCCCGGAGGGCCGCAGAGCGCTGGCTCCTTCTTCCCCGGCAGCGCTGGATGCACCCGTGCTTGGCAGGCGGCTGCTCTCCTGCTGCCTCACTCCCCCTTTTAGCAGCCTGGCTGAGCCCTGCAGGGAGGGTGTGCTTTGCCCCTGCTCAGGCTGCCCTCCGACACGGCGAGACCCTGCCAGCACTGGGCTGAGGTGGTGGCAGTCGATTATTTTTTCTTTAAGGGGAAAAAAAAAGGCCTTTTCCCATCTGTTCAAAGGCTGTAACAGGGAGATGGAGTGGGCCTGCGCTAGGAGCAAAAGCTTGAGCCAGGACATATAAAACGGAGGAAAAACTATCTGAGCGGTAGTGAAGGCAAACTGGTTGGTGCTTATGCAGGGAGCAGGGAGGCATGGTGTGAAAGTAAGGTGCAGTACCCATTTCTCACAGGACTTTCTGGTGGGAATGTCCATATCTCAGAGGAAGCAGCCAGATACTGATGGTCCTTGGCTCATTTGCACAGTGCAGGGATGAATGGATCAGTGGCTCTTCCAGACCTCTTCCTCTCTAGGGTCCTTTTAAAATCTATGCAGTTGCTGTCCTGCCCAGTGAAACCCAGTAAGTTCTGTGAAGGGCTGACAACCTAAGGAGAGAGAGAACAGTTCAGCCTTTCTATTCATCGGGGCTGATTCATTAATGATTAGTGCCATTAGGTGCATTACAGTAGTGCCTGAGGGCCCCAATTAAAGGAAAAGTGAGCTTGTTATATCCAGAAAGTCAGATTCTACCTCTGATATTCCTTCCTGATGCAGAGGTGGTGCCTCCAGGGTGGGCAGCAGGAACAGCCCTGGCTCTCTATGTGAGCAGCCTCTGTGCCTTCCCCCCTCCCTCCTCCAGCTTTTCCCTCTCCCTAGCCTTAGTTGCAGATCCTACTTACAGGGTACTGCAGAGCAAGGCTGTTGCAGGAGTTGGCTGGCAGGACTCGCAGGAGGAGGTGGCAAATCAGCTTATTTTTCTGAGCCACTTCATTCTTCATCACGAGTGGGTTTGGGTGGGCTTTTTTTGGTTTAGGTTTTGGGTTTTTTTGGGCAGGGTTGAGAGCAGGCAAAGTGGTGGGGATTGCAGAGGAGTCTGTTATGAAATCAGATGTGATTTTAGATGTCTGAAAGAGTTTCTTTGGGCTAAAGGCAGCTGAAGATCAATTGCAGTGTTGGCAAATGTGCTTCCAGCTGGCTGGTGCCTCTCTTGAGGGACAGTTTCAACCCGGGGCCCATTGCAATGGTAGTAGGAAGGGGCTTTCATTTGCTTTGGGCTAAGGATCTTCTGCTGCCCAGTTCCACCAGTGAGAAGAGAAGCTGGAGATGATGTGGGAGAGTGACAACAGCACTGTTATTGGTGAGTTACTGGCTGTTCCTTTCCCCTCAAATCCCCATGGTGGGTCTGTGTTAGAAGATTTTGCTCAAAGCCCCATAATCCTGAACTATGGGTTTGCTAACGAATGGGCAGACTGTGCTGGCACAGGCTTTGCCTTTCAGGAGGTACTGAAGAAATAGGTTTAAATGGATCTAATTCTCAGAAACCCAGCCTGTGGCTTGAGCCCTAGCTTTTTAGGCTTTATTGTTTGTTTTATTGTGTTTTCTTTGTTTGCTTATCTCCAAAGCTGATATGAAGAAAAGATGGAAACAGCCTCCTGAAGGTCAAGGTGAGACTGACCAACACCTGAGTGCTGGCATTCACCAGCAGTAATAAATCCCTGCTCACAGGTGCTGGAAGTCTCTTCAGCCAGAGAAACAACATTGCTGCAGGGGACAAACAACTAGTCCTGACCTTCTTTACACAGCCATTCTCTGGGAAAAAGTATCCCCTGAAGTCAATGTGCTTTCTGCCTAGGTAAGGATTTTGAATGCTCGGTTTTACCTCAGACAGGAATGTTATCCCAATATGAACTCCAGGTTCATGCCACTGAAATACAAAGAGCTTTGTGTGTGCATCGTGCTTTGCACCTCCAGATTTCTTGCCTATGATATTAATTTATTAAGGACTGTGAAAAACTTACCAAATCTCTTGAGCATCAAAGATCAAATCTGCAGGGCAGATTTTTTTTTTTTTGCCGGGAAGCAGCCTCAAGAGTGGATGGGCAGTGCATCCTTTAATATCACTTTAATACCACAAATTTCTTTAACACTTTGGAAACTACTGGATATTCAAACTGTTGCTCCTCAAGGCAGTGAAAAAAACCCTCAAAACCTTAGTGAACCAAAGTAAAAAACCAAGTAACCAACCAAAAAACCATTAGTAACCATAAGAAAGAAGCAATCACTGATACTGATAGGAGTTCTTTTTATCAGATTTATCCCGCCTTAAACCTACTGTGCTGCGGACACTGTCAGTAAGTTTCTTTCAGATACAGCTATGTACATGGTCTAATTCTGCCAAAGGCACCTCTTCAAGAGTCAAACCATGTGTCCAGTATAGTCTCTCTTTGTCAGAACTGCAAATAGTAGTACTTCTGACAATAGTGGTACCTTAAGTACAAGAAGGTTTGCAGTAAAGTGTCAGTTTGGTATTTATGCTTCTTTTAATGCATTTTATTTTGACTGGGTAGTGTAGGAGGTCTTATCCATTCCTGTGCTCCCCTGGGGCACTTTCAATTTTCCAGTCCTCTGGCACAAGCTGCCTTTTGCAAAATAATGATTCCTGTAAAACCACTGCCTCATTTTGTTTCCCATATTCTAAGAAATCCTTAAATTATGTTGTCAGATGAAAAATCCAGAACATATTTTCTTAGCATGGAACATTGGTCACATTAGTTTCGCAACGCCTCATTGAAGGATCCAATATGTCAGAAAATTGTCCTAAGCTTTGCTTTTTATTGAGGCTTAATAGGTGCCCTTGTCCCTTTTACTAGACCCATGATGGAAGATTTGTTTTTGTTCTGCTGCCAGGACATTTCACTTGATCTCCTTCACCCTTACTCCTAGTGTCCATTAAATGGGAGTAGCACTTTGAGACCTTTGAGATTTGTGGAAAATGATACATGAGGGGATAGGCTTTATTAATTAGGAAAATCTCATTTTATCTTTTAGCTTTCATCAGAAGAAAAACACCTGGACTGAAATGACAACAACAAATAATAGGTAAAGGATGCTCCCCTGTTGCTTCACAGATCTGTTACATAACAGAAAACATTCAGCCCTGGGTGCAGGAAAGTTGTGTTTCACGTCCCTCTCCAAAGAAGCCTCATCTGAAAAAAGGTTGTAGCAGCCCAGCCTCGTGCAGATGCTGCGCTGCAGGCATTTCAGGCTGTGAATTTCAGCCCATGCCCTTGGCTAGACTGTCGAGGGCAGGTTGCAATACCTTCTTGCAGAGATCCCAGTTCATTTTCAGCCCTGTCACTCGCTGCTCACAAGCCCCGTTTTGCTGTGCATCAAAAGTTCATTTAATTACTTTGCCTCCATTTTCTTTAGGTGTTGATGATTTGCACTCTCTCCACCTACATCAGATATCTGGCACATCACTACTTAGAAGGCTCAGGAGAAGAAGAAAACATCAGTATTTCACCAAACACAAAAAGTTGCACAACTCCCCAGTCTTCACTTTAATGTCAGCTGTGGTTAGTTTGTTGTTTTACTTTTTTTCTGTAAGATGAGTGATTTCCACTTCTTTTTGAATCCCACCTGTGCAAAAACCTTGTTTTTCTCCCCATCAAGTGTTAACAAGGAACTGCAAGGGTTTTGTTCAGGCTCAGTAGTCAGGCAGTCCTGGGGTGGCTGACTTCTAGGAAAAGCCGCAGCAGGAACAAACAAGAGCCAGCCTACGCACCAGGCACAGCTTTTGCTGGTCTTCAGCTTATGTTCCAGCTCACACTCGTGGTAAATGAATCGCTGTTGGCAACTGCAACGTAGATAAATGCAAGGAGCAGAAATCCAGACGAGCTGGACGCTTCATCGTGGAGCTGCCCTTAGAAATGGTGGCCTGTTACGAGGCAGCTTCACCCTCCTCAGCGGAGCTGTGCCAGCTCACGGCAGTTCAGGACTTGCTCTGCTCACTTAAGTCCGTGCTCTGAAGTTTCCAATCTCATCCTTTTTGTGAACCAGATCATGCAAATGGGGGCACCGGAGTCACAGGCAAGTCAAGTTCCACACGAGTACTGGCATGGGAAGGAGCAGCAATTAGTTCTAAATTCACTCTACCAGCCTGTCATTTCTGAGCTCTCCCCTGCTGCTCTGCAACTGGAAGCCTTGTGCTCTAGAAGAAGGGGAGAAGAACATTTTGCTCATGCTCATATTAATCAAGTCATCTTGTGAGCTGCTGAATCTGTGAAATTGTATCTCCCATGGAGTTCAGTGGTAATGACTGTCTTCGATGTGGACTCTCTGGTGTCTAATAATACAATTATATTTCTGCAGTGGATGCACTCCTGGCATTTTTTTCCCCTCTGCCTGTCTACTTCCACAGCACTTGTAGGCAGCTCAAACCTTTGAGACTTCTATCCCCTGTCAAGTTTGATCAAACTCAGTTCAGAGGCTCAAAAAATTACTTAGGAGGGACCGACTGGCACTTGCACAAGACAGTGTGATCTCATAAGCTTCCTTTCCTTGGGAAACTAGGCTACCAACCTACCAACAGGGCGAAAAAAAAGCCATCCTGCTAGCAAAAAGGATCTAAACACCAGGAGGAAAGAGGAGAGGTGGGAGAGGAAAATGAAGCTGTTTTGAAGTGAAAAAAATCACTGCCTTGTGGCTGCAGAGCTCTCACACACTTAAAGGGCCAGCCTCGGAGAGACATGCTGGAGAAAATACTCTCCAGGAGATGGAAAGTTCTCTCATGAAAATTGGTAAGGGAGAGAAATGACCTGGATTCATCTCACCACCTGGCATGCTAAATGGATATCTATATGGTAAGGATCGTCTCCGGTGACACCCGTTTTTCTCTGTGGACTAGAGGAAGACAGACACAATTAGCATGCAACCTGTATGCCTGCAGTATCTAAAGCGAGCTGTGTCCTGTCCCAGAGGGAATGATCTTCTTCCCACTCTCTCCTTCAGACCAAAGTTTTCCATGGTGCTGCTGCAGGGTTTGTTACTTCATGTACTACATTTGTATTTTAGAAAAGCTGCTGTGTGTCTTAATAGCTGCAGATGTATGCATGGTTTTACTGGGCATTTATTATCACTTATCCTCTTTGCACTGAAACCTTTCCTGTCCTTGTATCTTATGGAATAAAATTCTTTAAGTGAGCTTTAATGATTCTATGATTCTACTTCTTTACAAATTAGGGAGCTGTCATCCCACTTTTATTTGCTGTCACACAATGTTTGAAGCTGTCAAAAGTATTATAGTGCATACTCATATAAAATGATATTTAATTTCAGTGATTATAATGTCACTAATAGTGTTATTGCACCTGATGCAATTACTGGCATTCATCTATTGAGCTCTGCTTTGTTCTTTCTAGATTTAGGTGTTCCCTTACTCTTTAATCTTCCCTGCCTACGGTAGATCATACACACAATGAAACTTGGAAATGAAAGCTCAGAGCTTCCCACCAATTTCTGTGTGCGAAATGAATGGGATAGTCTGGAACTCTGTGTGTACCTGGAATGCAGGATATGCTCAAAATCCCACTGACTGTTTTTATGTAATTTTTATGAGGCTTAGAGGGGGTCGTGTTATCCAAATATTCACAGTGCAATTGTTTGTACTGGCCTGCTCCTAAAGGTTTTCTAATTTTCAAGGGGCTTTTTTGCTTGTAGCCTTTCCCTTAAAATTATTCCAGGGCTGCTGTGGCAGCCTCTCTCACCTGGCTTCACAGCGCTCTTTTCCTCACAGCCTTGCAGGGGTGCATTTTTTATGCCATATTCCCTGGGAAAAAGCTTCCTGTACTTCAGCCATCCTCCTGTGCTCTTCTCCTTTAACTTCTCCTCACGTTGCTGTCAAGTTATAATTCATATAATTCAGCACCGAAGTTCCCACACTCTCTCCACTTGGTGCCTTCGAGACCGATGAGTACATTTTAGAACAAATATTACATATAAAGAGTATATAGTAGTAATCTTAATTTAGGATAAGTAATACCTAATTACAAATGCATACAAGGCATACTAGCCAATCAGCGTGCAACATTCATACTTAATCAAGCATAATCCAGCCAGTGCCAGTGTTGCCATCAAAGATCACTGGAAGGCAAATAGAGCAGGCTTTAATTTTACTAGGGGCTGGTTGTTGATATGACTGCGATCTCCTGCTGCACTGGAGCAGACACCAGGAGAGGATGGCCACCTGAGGACTCCCTACTGCATCCTGTCTGGCTACAATTTCCCTTTTAACCTTGAACTTGGTGTGCTTCATCAGCTGCAAAATCAGTGAATAAAGCATGTGCTTCGTGTCTGCCAACCTGCCTCAACTTTCTCTGTGGTAAAGTGCAAATTAAAAAAATAATCCGGGCTTCAGAATTCCTGCTCTGTCCCAGCAGAGTTTGAGGATAGCGTTCCCTCTTCTCAAAGATGCCTCAGACTTATTGGCCTCTGGGTTGTAGTCCACACAGAAACTTCTCCTGGTTCTATTTCATTAAAAGAAAAGCTTTAGTGGGCAGTACATCTTTATTATTATTGCCACATGTCAATATTATTGCCATCCATTATTTCACTTTTGGAGTGGCTTTTATTATTCTAGCTTGAAAACTGTTCCCAATTGTCTTAAATTAAACCAACATAAATTTAATTTAACCTGAAGGGAATGGTTACCTTCCAGACAGCTGCTATGCTTCTTTCTGCTGCTAGCAGTATGTGGTGCTCCAAGATTTCATGTCTTACGACAAATCCAAGGCCGCATCCAGGCTTGAATGTCCATGTGGTAATGAGCACTGACTTCACTCACTTTTTCTAGTTTAGCTCATCTGCAAAACAAGCCCTTTGACTGAGTGACCAAACTCACCACTTGGTACAAATGTGTGTACTCTAGAGACCATGTCAGAACAGTGGGGCCTGAGCTGGACACCCAGTGGGCAGTGAGGTACCGTGACAGCAGACACATGTTATGCAAACTGCTGCTTGTACAGGTTTTTGAATAAACTTTTATGTTTCAGCTTCTTTGGAGCAAAGACCAAGAGCTCTGTAGAGATGCTTTCTAGGAAAAAAATGCCTAGCACAACATTAAAAGGTGATTTGTGCTGAAGTGTCTGGAGAACTCAACCTTAACAACAAGGTGAGTCACCTAAAAGACGACCTACAGACCTTAAATATATCTGACCAAAACCTTCTTGGTAACAAGTATTTCCTGATGATGTTCATCATCAGAAATTACATGGATCACACATGGACATCAAGATCTCTTGTGGGTGTCTCCAAACCTTTTTCACAGCTTTCTAGAATTCCAGTGTGATAAATGAATGTCATCAGGAAATGCTTGTTCTTTTAAAATATTTGCTCTTTGCAGAACGTGTTCCTGGTTAAATAAACAAAATATTATTTGGTCATCAGTCACTACTGTTACTGAATTAATGAAAATGTTTGCTGTCCAGCTTTTCTGAAGACTTACTGGGGCAAAGACTTGCTAACAAATACATGAGGTTTCTCTGGCGCTGGACAGTTAGTGTATGTTACTTTGGGATCTGAATGATAGAAGAAGTTTCCGGACATGAAGCTGTGTTGGACATCCGCACACAGACTCCTAAGTCAGTCCTCTCAGTCAGATCCACCATGTCCTCAGCTAGCTACCCTTCTCTTCCAGGGCTTTTTTGCAGCACCCTTTCCCTCAGCAGCTTCACAAATTATATTCCCTTCATCAACCATAAATGAGACCCCCACATATCAAACCCTGTAGCACAGATAGTGTCTCGTGGCACCACGTCCTGAAGAGCCAATGGACTCCCAGCAAAAGGAGCAGATCGTAAGGCAGTGGAGCTTTACTATTTTTACACCATGACAAGGAAACTCGGGTTACTTACAGAATCTGCCTCAGAGAATACAGGTGTGGGAGGAAACACAGTCCAGAGGAAAAGGTTTACCCTGGATATTTACATTCAGTGTACAGGAAAGGTGCTTGGTGACACGCAGATGTTTGCCCCACTTTTCTGTGTAAACAGCACCTCGCTTTAGCATGTGAACTTAGCACCTTGTTTGGAGGAGCTGGGGCTGCATGAACTCTGCATGTGGCACGGAAGAAAGAAACTCCTTGGGGGCTGTGGAGCCCTGAGACAGAGCTTTTAATATGTATTTAAAGGTCAGACAGCAGCTTTGGCAACTCATTTTAGCTTTTTTTTTTTCTCTGACATATTCCTAAAATGGGCTTAGACTCTGGATGCACCTGTTAAAGAGGATAGCATGAACAAAATCTTTTATGATGATAAAAGTGAAGTTTCAAGTCTCATATTTTTTGAGAAATATAGCTCTGGAAGACAAATTTAGAGCAAAAGAATACACTGACTGCAGCTGGGAGTATTGCACTCAGTAATATGGAACCTGCCTGAGGAAGAGACAGAATATATTTCATGTATTATTTTTTAGGTCAGTGAAACTCCAAATACAAATGAAACCATCAGAAAGTTTCCTTGGGTTTGTGGCACTGGTGGAAATCCTGAGTGCCTCTGAACTTGATTTTCAGAAGTTCCAGATCCTCTCAGTTCGCAGGGTTATTACAACCGGAACTGTGGCTGCTTCAAGTTTAAGCCCAGCTTGAATTAGAGATTTCAAGATGATAATGAAATATTTTGTTCTTTAGCTGGTGTGCAGATATGGTTTAGCTGCAGCTTTGAGTTCCATGCCTCAGGGTTGGATTGATAGGAAGGCTATTTTTGAAAGAAAACAAAAACTAAGGGTTGTGTAGAAAAGTGTGAATATAGGCCATTTTTAGTGTGTTTTGTGCTGTATCCCATCACCTTTACCTGTCCTCCCTGAAAGGCAGGCTTGGCTGTATGCATTGGTATTGTCTGGATCTAGTTCTTGTTTATAGGCTTAGCCAGACTCCCTTAGGTCATGTTTATGCACTTGTATCTCCAGGCAGTTCTGAGACAGCTCCTCAGCAGGGGCAGAGGCCTGTCCTGAATCTCCCGAGATCATCTGATGGAGCAATGTTAGATAATGCAAGTCCCCAAGTAAGTTTCACATGTAGAGTTGCAAATTATTCCTCAAGAAGTTTGTAGTCTCCATTTCCCGCACTTGTCACTCCACATGCCAAAACTGTTCTGCCAACCTGCCTCTGAAGCCCCATTTCTGTGTCATCTTTTGCATGTTCAGATCCCCAGGACAGGCTGAGCCCAGGTGACACATGCAGTGGGGCATCATGTGAGCTGCAGGATGGGAATGACCCTCACACACTTACCTTTGGCCAGCTGTCCCCTGGTAGCAGCTCCTGTGCTGGATCCCACCCCACAGCACATGGGAATAGAGTTGCCGGTGCTGTGGGGCAGGAGCCAGCACGGGAGCAATCCCATGTCCAGCTGGCACAGGTCTGGGTGGGACCAGCCTTCATGGTCGCGTAACCCAGCCTGGCATTGCCTTCTGGAAGCACCTGCTTTCCTCTGAGCATCGAGCAGGAAGTCTCTATAATCATCTCTGTAGATATCTGCAGTGGCCTAAAAGGAACAAAGTGGCCGGATATGACCTGAAAGCATGAATAGTACCCACAGGTGCTTTAATCCTGTCAAGGGTAGGGTGTTCTTCCACTTCTGCATATAAATCAGAGACCAGAGACCTAATCACCTTACAACTTTCCTTAAGATGATAGCAATTGTTTATTTTAAAGTGCTTTGGGTTAGGCTAAGAGAATAAAAAAATATAGAGGAAAACCAAATTCTGAGCTTTGTGGCTTTTTATTTCTGCAGAAGTATATTGCTGAAGGATGCCTGAGAAATGCCTGGAGCCCTTGGCTGCATGAAGGGGGCAAAAAGAGGTGAACTGCTTTGTCTGTCGAGTATGAGGTTATGCAATGATAGATCTTCCCAGATGACTTGTCAAGTACCTCTCCTGAGAAGGGACAAATGCAGAATTAGGGCAGCATCACTCAATAAGATTTGCAAAACTGAAAGATGAGAAGAGAGCATTTGCAACCCACTAAATGTTCCTTCATAGCTTTGTTGCCTGACAGCTGAGCAGCAATACCACGACCTCTCACAGGCTCCTGTGGAAAAGTCTCATCTAGCTCTGGGCTTTCATTTGCAGCTGGAACATTTTGTCAAACGCCTTTCCATTTGCTCGGCTGCTCAACAGGTGAACACACCAGCCAGTATTCTTAACCATAAGCAGATAACCCAACTAGTATTAATGGTTTAATGCTGCTTCCCTGTTGCAAACCGTGGTACAGACTTTAACATGCACAGCATTAATGGAAATCATCCATAGGATCTTCAGCAGCACTTCTTGAAACACTCTCTTACTGTTGGGAAGGGCAGCCAGAGCCCTCTGGGAGAAGTTTGAGTAAGTGTGGCTGATCTGCCTACGTCACACCTCTGGGCTGAGTTGTTTCAGTCATCTATTTCTGATTAACACCCTGTGAGGAAGCTGTTATTGAGAAATCAGTGCATTGTTCCTGCTTAATTCAAACTTTCAGCTGCTCTTAAGAAACAGCAATGGCACTTTTTATTTGCACCTTACCTTAATGAGTTATAACTTGCAAGCGTGGACAAGTCCTGGGATACATGATTCATTACCTTAGAGGAGTGAGAGCATTGTAATGAATATGCTGAGCAACCCAAGGGAGACTCTTCTATCCAGTCGTTTCCTGAAGGGGATCTGAAATGAATTTCACCTTGGAGATTTTGGGAAAGAGAAATGGGGTTGTTTTCTTCACTTGATCAGTAAAAAAAAAGGAAAGAGACCAAAGGAAACCAAACCAGTATTTTGATGGGATACCCTGTTTGCATTGTTCTTGCAGAATAAATCAGGGAAAATGCCATTTCATTCTCATATAGATTGTCTCCTACGGATGTTTCTCACTGCAGAGGGCTATCTGTTTTAGTGGCATCCTTATCTGTGGCAGGAGCACTCATGGATAGCAGCCATCCCTCAGATGCAGGAGGAGGAAGATTGCCAAGTTACCCGGGCTCTCATCAGTCAGACTGAAGATGGGCAGTTAGATATTCACTCATGTATGAGAAGTAAATTGTCTTGGGCCAAATCTTTCATATGTCCACTAACTGACAAGCACCCAGAGGAAAATGGCATTTCTGGTAAGAGAAAAGAAGCAGCTGTTTATCAAGTGTGTATGCATGTGACTTGGCTCCCTGAGAAGACCTACAAGAGCCATGGCCCTTTCCCCCTAAATAAGCCACACTGTTTATCCTCGTACCTTTAAAGCCATCGGGCAGCATCGCCTGGTGTTTGTTTCTCATTTTTTCCCCATGGAGATAGGCCAGAGAAGCCTGTGATATTCCTGTGAGGGCTGCAGTGTTGCAGAGGTGAGATCCTTTGTGCAGATGGACAAAACTGATGGGCTGTGTGGGCTGGGGAAGGTCTCCTTCCCTTCAGTGCACCGGAGCTGGGTGAACAGTACAAAATCACCGGCATTTTGCAGTGGTTTTTCCCTTTGTGCTTTGTTTTGTTTGCAAAAGGAGACAGGGAACCTCATGGTAGTTAAGATGAATCATTTGTCTCTCTTGCTCTTTTTGAGCCATGGGTGTCCCTTTTCATGGCTGGACTGGTTTCCGAGAACTGATTCACGTCTGGACTATTTTCTGACCCAGGTAGGGACCCTCCATGGCAAAATCCATGCTCCTATACAGTTAATGTCCATATGTCCTTTCGCTGTTGTGGCTGGGGACTTCTCCCCACTACCCCAAAAAGACCTTGTGCTGCAGCAGATTTCCCTTCTGGATATCTCTGCACTGCTGATGTAGCCTGAAAACTTGAATGGAGAGTTCTACTCCTTGTGCTCAGAGTGAGACTCAGTGCCCTAACTCATTCATTGATCCACTGAAAATCAGCCTGCCAGTCTGCAAGGTGAGTCTGGAAGGTCCTGTAAGGAAAGGACCTTGATCTGTGCTCAGTCTGCAAATCCCAAACACTGCTATATGAAAGTACTGTGGCCCTGAGAGCTCAGGAGCAAACTATGGGCTCAGTGAGAAGGGTCAAGCCACAATAAATGAGTTGATCATTGACCTTGTCTCATTTTCCTGTTTGTGAATTAGCTAAGAATGCACTTGCTGTTTTCAAAGGGTAGGTCAACCTGTTTTAACTAAAATTTGTTGTTCTTAGCTTTGCTTGTTTTAATGCTTAGAAGGAAGAAACAGAGCTGTGGGAATAATAAAGCAGCATGACCACGAACACCATATAAAGCTCTAGAGAGGAGGCATGGCAGAAGACACAGTAAAGGTCAAACTCCACTGCACTTTTTAAATTTAAAATGGATTTTTCTGTGTATGTGTGTGTTCTTAAATGACCTTTGTCATTTGTAATGATCCCTCTTTAAAAAAACCTGAGTGCACAGGGGGATGAAAAGCTCTGCCACTGTTCACTGTTGTATTCCAGAGAGTCAGTGGAAGTGACCACTGCAAAACAGGGCATGGTGGGCACTGTGGGGAGAGGGACAGGGGGGATAAGCAGGCGTGACAACACCAGCATCACGCTTTGCCAGATCCTGGTGTCCATTCCCACTGCCTCCTGTGTGCTGAGGTGAGTGCACAGGACCTTTAGGGTGACCAGACTTTGCAGGGGTGATGTCACTACCTTGATTTACATCACAGCACTGTGTAACAAACAGTTTTTCAGCTCAACAAGGAGGTGGACATGCATAGCGAAGCATGAAAATGGATTTGGTACTGTCACATGGGACATCTCAACAAGCACAGCTTTAACCACAGGGGCTTTGCTTACAGCAGAGCCCACAGCTTCATTCCCTAAATATGCTTTGATGCTATCTTCTTCCTTTTTCAAATGCGACTGCCTCCCACACAGGCATATGCACCACAGAAATGTTGGCACGACTTCTGGGTCATCTACATCCACCTGCTCTGGGCTGCACTGTTAGATTCAACAGTTCAGAGAGGGCACCACAAACTGGAAATGTTTCCCAGCAGAACAACAAGGAAATTTATGATGTGAGAAACAACTCACTGATCTTTTTCATAAAATATCCTGGATCCACATAGGACATTTATAATCTAGCAGCAGATAGCTCTCTGCCACATGTGGAAATTTAGTTTGCCTGTTCTTAGCTAATTGGTGAAAAGTAAATTAGTACTTGTTATTTAATAGTGGGATGATGAATTATGGGTTACTCCACACTTGACTCTGTGTCCTAGATAGTAACGCATGAATTTTTTAATAGGATCCACTTTCCTTATATTCAAAATCAGTCATGAGAGTGATAAATGAAGCTAATAATAAACAAACCTTGCAAAGGCCTTTGGGACCTCACAGAAACAAGGTTCAGATGGCTGCACAGTGACGGAGATTCCCCACAGCTCACGTAGAGGAATGACTGCCAAGTGTTAGCAGTCACACAGCGGCAGGTCCCAGAGGGCATTTCTTCACAATGGCAGAACAGCCTCAGCCAAGGTAAAAGTATGTAACATCCAGGTTAGGAAGTCCTGTGGCTTCTCATTGTTTCATATGAATATGTTTTCTCATGAGAAGAATTACTCTACGCATGCCCGATTTTCATATTTGTGCTCCCCATGACCCTACAATGGTCCCGAGTTGAAGGCAGACTACTGGGATTATAAGCCAGATCAGCTGCTGCTGCTACAACTATCAAATGAAATAAAGGAGACAGAATAGCAGTCTCTTCATTTTTAAGGTTATTAGGGATAGAGAAGATTTATGGCCCCTGCATTTATTGACTGTTTCATTTATTTGGCAAATGGCCCTGTGACAGAAACAAACGTAAACTGAGTAGAAGTATTCCAGTGAAAGATCAGACTGGAAAATGTCTTTCAAATAGGAGCTGGAAAATGTTGCATGGAGATGCAAGACTTTAACTTGTAAACATCTTGTTCACCACTTACTTCTGTAGTAGCTGGTGGCATCCTGCTTGTCACATAACCCTGGGTTTGGCTGGGCAGCCATGGGTTACAAGGGACTCTTGATCAGGCTTCAGGTGCCTGCAAAATCTGAAGTTTCTCCTCTGAAGTGACTAGGCAGCTCAGAGGGCAAAATTATAGATGTCTAATCATTATACATGCAGAGAAAATAAGGATCTAGAATTATTGTGGGTCATTAATAATTATTATCTAGATTCCTTACAAAATATAGGTGCATAAAGGTCTCCTTCCCCTATCTACAGTGCTGCAACGCAACATCCGTCCATTTCAGATCTAGGGAAAGGCTGAGGGAATGACAGGCCACAGGCTCCAGCCTTTCAGGCTGTGGCCTGGCATGGTGTGACAGATGGAAGCCAAGGGCAGATGTGTCCTCCCATGGTGTTTCCCATGTCCCTTCCCACCAGGTCCTAGGGCTAAGATGGAGGGAGCCTCAAAAGGAGCTCCCTCAGCAGCTGGTGTGTACTTGTGAGGGAGAAATGACATTTTGGAGCAGGCATTTGGCAGGCTGGGATTTAAAAACATGAAGGGGTTGTTGCAGGATGTTCACAAGCGCGTGTCATATACAATGTGGAAAAGATGTCACAAGATTATAGATGAGGGTAGGTCATTAGCCAAGGGTGACATGTATTTTGGTAGATGATTCCCAACTGAAATGACCATCTGTGTCAAATGAAATTAAACTGGCCATCAGTACACTTGTCAGTTAAAAAATAAGAAGAAATCAAGGAAGAAAGGCTTTATTTTCTGAACTGTCAGTTCACTTCTACAGCCCTGAAAACCTGGGCTCACCACCAAATGGATGGTGAGCATATACTTAACTTGTAGCTCCATCTCTACAGGGTTAGGAGAGCTCTTGGTATGCTGAAAATTCAGAATAAAGCTCAAATGCTTTTACTGGTAGCATGCTTGACAGTTGGCAGGATCAAAATCTCTCAGACTATTTTTAATAACTAATCCACATCTACAGTTGAACCCAATTAAAAGTCAGTTTTGCAAGGAAGAGAAACTTTTTCTTCTACATTTTCTTGTGAAAAAGGGTATTACTCTCAAAGCAGAGTACCCTACCTCATTTACAAAACTAACCAAACAAAAAAGCTAAGCATGATTTCAGCAAAAGAAAAATCTCTTTGTGGGAGGTTTCTAATTTTCTTTAACAAAGACAGACAACAAAGTTTATGATTGTCCTTAATGAATGAAAAAACATCTCCCACCTGCTCCTTCTTTGACTGAAGTTATTTCAGCCATATCTACCTGAAAATGCCTTTTCCTGTGAGGAACGAAGCTGGAGGATGAGGCATGCCAGCCTACTCCTTTTGCCACTTGCGGCCTTCCTGTGCCACTCTAGTCCCTCAGGCCTCAATCTGTTTATTGATTTGGCTAAGAAGAGGTGCTATGGAAAGGCTGCATAGTTTGTTTTTCCACCTGAAAAACAGGATTCCCCCATTGTCTCTTGGCTTGAGTAGCTGTGTTTGGTGCTCTCCCTCCTGTCTCATGCAGTGAGGACTCCCCATTCTATTTCAGCCTGCTGAAATCACCACCTTCTCCTAGACCGCTGCAATTAAAGCAGCTTAACGAGTTTGCACACGTCAGCCAAATTTCCTTCAGTGGCATTTAAACTAATGTAATTTATCTCACAGTTGCTGTGGATTAATGCATAGGATCAGCTCCTGTTGTTCACCTTATGCCTGGTAATAGGCATTAAGTTGCTGCCATCGGCTGCTGTGTCTGAGCCCTCAAGCCCTGGGGAAGCAGCCCCAGCTGCTGCACTGAAGGCAGTGTGTTGCCTGTTTAATTGTCCAACATTATCTGGCCAAGACTGGACCCCTCTGTGGAAAAAAGAAAAAACCTTAGGCACGACACGGACTGCCTCTCCTACAGATCACATCTGAGGTATAGAAGTTTAAATCCTGAAACTTGTGATCATCTTCTTTTTGGTCTTCCTCTTTCATTTTTCAGGATTAAATTTTCTCAGTCCAGTTATTCTTTTTCATCCTGGAAACATCTCCCTCATTAAAACCTCCAGCCAGAGGAGAATACATATGTGACAGCACTGAGAAATGTGGGTTGTCTGTCCTTGGCCACCAGCTAAGCCACTGTTTGGGCACTGCTGTCTTTCCACAGGCTTCCCAGGGGCTTGCTGAAGTCTCAATTTTGAGTTTAGACCAAAATAAACAAACAAAAAAAAGGTGATCAGCAGTTATGAACAGAAACTCTGCCAGCCTGGGTCACACTGAAACCCTGATGTTTTCCTATCTATCTTGGGTGAAGATATTTATTGACCCCCTTGATTATCTTAGCTTTGAAGGTTTATAATTTTGGTGGCCTGTGAGGGGAAATTGATGTCCTTATAACACAGATCCCATCAGTGGAAATTTTGCTGGGGAAGAACTCCCTGTAGCAAATCAAATCCTGAATAGCAACCGTCTTCCCACACCTGTAGATATTTGCTTTAGGGCTAAAACATTTCACACTTGGTGCAAACCCACATGTAGTTAAAAAACTACAGGAATATTCCCACAAATGTCCAGTGTCAGTGTTCAGTTTGTGCCAGCTCTGAGGATGAAAGCCTCTCTGTAGTGCAATAGCAGCATGCCTCTTAACCTAGGAGGGTTTAGGGAGTGTGAGCATTACGAGATTCATTCTCTGAAAATACACAGAAATATACTTCTGGAGGAGTACAGTGAAGCATATTTTCACATAATGTCCATGAATATTTGCTGAAATCGGATTTTGAACTGACTGTCACGAGGAGCCAGACAAGACCCCCAGCTCCTGGTGCTGATCCCATACAGTCAGACAACACAAATGTAGCATTCAATAGTGTTGGTCCAGGCAGTTTGAACTAGAAATATTTAATGCTTGTAAAGCAATTAACAAAAAAATACTCCTGGGCTAGATGGGGGAGTTTCATTTGCAATAAGCTATTCATATGATAAATGATTCATTAAAAATTAGTCTACACCATCCAATCACAAAGTGTTTTTTGTTAGGGAGTCAAAAAAAGAAGAGAAAGGGAGTAATTTTCATTATAATTATGGCAAGAAGATGATGAATGATGATGCACTGAAAAACTTTACATGTTTCTGTACAGTAAAAATTAGTCTCACCTTTTCCCCCTGCTCTTTCATAATTTAGGACTCACTTGCTTTTAAAAGTTCAAGCCTGTCATGTAGTTAATCCTCACTGAGAGCTAGTGTAGATGACATGTTTGAAAATAATTGGTTTTAGGAATAAGAAAGTTATCCGTGCTGAAATGTGCTGGCTTCTTTTAGAGAAGACATTCTCTAGAAGATGTTCCTTACAAGGCAGGAAATTCTTTTACTGATCCTACTCTTGCGAGTGGATTCAGTAAAACACAGCTCAAAACAGTTCAATTATAATTTGACTTGAAAACAAACTTTGTTTTTATTGTCAGCTTCTATTTTCTACCACTATACAAGCTTCCTTTCATCTTAATAGCACAGCACCACTGATGAAAATCTGTTTCAGCTGACCATTCTTGCAGCCACCTCAGCATTATTACAGTCAAATACCTCTCTAAATTAAAAGAATGACAAGATCGAATATCCAAGCACTCAAAAGTTTGAAAAGTTGAGAAAAACTTAGAAACTGTATCTTTATGTTAAGAAATTGCTTCATTTATGTGATGGCGTGCTATATTTTCAGAAAAAGTGTTGTCCAAGTACACCATTATTCATTATTTCTTTGATGGAAAATAAAATGTTCGGCACACATTACAAAACACCAAATGGAATCCTATTTAATTTTCTCCTGGATGTTTCTAACACATTCTGACTTCAATACTTGAGCAGAGATGAAGCAATGATACACTTATTTCCACAGCACTGCAAGGGAAAAGTGGTGGAGGCAGTAAAGTCTTGCTTGTGAATTTAGTGATCATGAACACCCGATCTACAATGTCAGTATTCACAAAACTGTGTTCAAATAGCAGTTCCCATCTTAGAAATGCAGTCCTGGAAGGGATGTCCTAGATGATGCAATCCAGGGTCCTGTGCTGGCAGGCAATGGCTTTGTAGAGCCCCTTTCATCAATCACTCAAGCTTCACCTCAAAGCTATTTTAGGTTCACAGCATCCTGTGGAAGCCTCTGCGAGGACCCCATCACTTTGGTAACAGAAGGAGTTTCTCATGTCCAGTCTAGACTGAATTCCAGACACTTTAAAACCATTTGCTGTCATGCTAAACTGACTTTCTAAAGCAACTCCTTTTCCTCTCCGGGATATTTTCAGATAACAATTCTACCTTTCGTCAGCTTTTTTTGTTGCTAGGCTAAACAAGACAAATTCAGCCTTTTCTCAGAAGACAGCCAGTCATCTCCCTACATGTCCATGCCCTGCTCCTCCTCCAGTTGAAGTGCATTGTTCTTAATATGTGGAAACCAGGTCTGGACCTAAGCCCATCATATGGTCATCTTCCCAAAAAAAGTATTATGCTTAGGCTAGGTTATAAAAAGATGAAAACAGACGTTTAGCATGCAAAGGGTCACGCAGCCTTGAGGTGGCAGGACCAATTTCAGAGGTAACACCAGCAGTTGCAGACCAAGGGTGGAGCCTGACTCTGCCTGTGGTGAGGCTGAGCCACTGTCTGTAGGTTTACAGAGACATCTAGTAGCTCAAGGAGCCAACTCTGACCCTAGCTGAAGGGAAGGGTTGAAATCTCCACTTCCCAGTCTTGGTTATTCTGAGTAAAGTCAGTGGGTCTGGGGTGAGGGAGCTGCTGCATTTTTGGGCCTTTTTCCGTTACCTGCATAGGTTTCCTGACAGAGAAGATGTGCAGGATGACATAGTTAGCACAGGACATGGAAAATATCATCTGGAGAGAAAAAAGTGTTCTTAGATGTTACAGCCCTTTGGTCAGGCTTCTGTTTTTAGCACCATCCAAAACTTGGGTCAGTTCTCAAAGTAAATGCTTTATTCTCTTTCACTGTGTTTCTTTCCCTTTCTACACTGCTTTTGTAACGTTGTCAAAAAAGGCAGTCAAGCTTTGGGGATGTTGGGAAAGCAGGGTAACACAGTCACAGATGCATCTGCTGCCACTCTCTCTGTGAGGTCCCAGAAGCTTTTACAGCTCAGATAATTATCACAAAATTGGTTATTGCCAAAGCTTCTCTATCTATCGTTTACGGCATTTCAAATGAGAAATACACACAAACAAACATAATATCCTCCAGGATACAGGTACACAGCAATCAAAGATCAGTGACTTATTAGCAGCCAGGAAAGCAAACCTTTCTGGAAACACTGCTATGCAGAACAACACATAAACTCAGCTGAAATGCCTGACACATACAAAAGTTTGCAGGAAAGAGTCCCAGGCATAGACAGAATTGCTACAGCCAAATCCCTTCTCTCAACACCTATTCATAAAAGTAGCTCCCCAGCTGCAAGAATCATTGCCCCAGGAAGTGAAAGATGCATTACAGAGATTTTGATCTGGATAGGCTCTTGCTCACTGCCTCGGTTTCATTCAGTGCTCTTAAAAATGCCCTACTGCATCCTGGAGGTAGTGGATGAAAGAAAATCTGTGCCTCTCCTTTACACATTAGTTGTTTATGAGTTTGAAACACATACAGAGGTGCTTCTGAATGTATGTGTATGGGTATATATACACATATATGTACAGGTCTTTGTATGTACGTGTGTATGTACACACACATAAGTGTACGTAGTGTGCATTATAGCCATGGGCCAAGTTTGTTATCGTAATTATATGCAACAGTTCAAGAGACACTGGTACAGATTGTCCAGGAAAGCTGTGGATGCCCCATCCCTGGAAGTGTTCATGGCCAGGTCGGATGAGGCTTTGAGCAACCTGGTCAAGTGGAAGGTGCCCCTGCCCATGGCAAGGGGTTTGGAACTGGAGATCTTTAAGGTCACTTCCAATCCAAACCATTCTGGGACTCTGTGATATGATTCTGTGAACTACAGGACTGTATACGAGACTGGGTAATGCCAAGTAAATGTCAGTTATGACAGTGCTGACAGGTTGATGAAAATAAAGGTTTCTCTGTCACTGAGCTGGACTTTCAAGTATCTCTTTGACTGCACATCTAGCTGTCTGTCTAGATATACACAAATTAAATAGGTCAACAAGTTTCTTGCAAACCCTAATAGTTTTGACACGGCAAGCATGTACCAGACAAATGCCTGTTAGGATAGTTACTGATGGAAACCAGGTGTTTTGTAGCCAGTTGGTGGGAACACACTGCAATGGATCAGAAAGTGTGCTCATACATATGTATCAGATATAACCATTCCACAAGGCACAACTCATAATGTTCGTTTTCTTCCTTCTGGACAGTTAGACCTCACTGGTAATATTTTGTCTAGCGTTATAGCATGGTTCAAGAGTTTTGATGCTTGTTACACTGACATCTCTAATGGTGAGCTGAGTCTCTAGCCAGGCAGGTCAGGAGATGAGCTGGAGGCTTAGAGGAAAGGCCAGACACAGCCCTGCTGCCTGCAGGTGAATTTTTGTAGGTCACTGCTCTAGCCCACAGAGTAGTTATTCTGCTACTCCTTACCCCAGAGATGCAGGTTACAGAGATGGGGGAAGGGACAGAAGGATTGCACCTCCCGTTCTTGTGAGTTCGTTTTCCCTGTTATTCACTGAGTTCCCACAGAGGATAGCAAAAGGGAAAACGGTGATCTTCTCCTGCAAACAGCGCAAGATGCACGTAGTGCCTCAAAGTCCATCAGCGTAGATGGTTCCTCAGACAGACAACTGCTCTCCTACCATGGCACCTCAGGGCAGCCTCTCTGATCATTTCCACTTCCTCAAGATATTTTTCCTTTCTACCAAAGCAGCCACAGTATTTGTAGTTGGTGAAAGACAGTGCAAAGGGCTGCTGGCACCTGCAGATGGCTACACGAGTTATGGCACAGAACAAACTAATCAGAGAGATATGCAGAGCAGATTTTATTTTCCCATCTGTGAGATCCATATTGGGCTCCACATTCCTGTAAAAGAAAACACTAAAGCCATCCGCTGTCTCTGGAAAATTGCTGAACGACAGCATGGGGAATAGGGTGTTTCTCACTGACAGGGCTGTCTACTAAATAGGAGCTGGCTCCAGTCAGCTTACCTGTTCTAAACAAGAGTAAATGAGTAGACCACGCATGTGTTTGCATCCCCATGGTGAGGTGTAGCTCCTGGGCTACAGGTGCAAGGAAGGAAATGGGATTCCCCACTCTAGCTGTTCGCTTACACCTTTCCACCTTCAGCCCAGCACCTGAGCCTCCTGTGTCCTGAGGCCATGTGCAGCTGAATATCTCACACCTGAGAGACAAGCTGCCACTAGGGGCACATAATGGTAAAAATCAAGTGTTTCAAAAAGTAACTGGTTCTTGGGCTCCTTACCACCCAGCTCTTTGGCAAGTACCACTTCCATGTGCTAGAGCTGCTCTTTGAGGGCTCGACATGTCTCAGAAACTCCAGAGTAGAGAGCACAAAGGCTTTGTTTTCCCAAAGCAGGTGAACTCCAGACCACATTATCTCACATCCTCAGGTTCAATTACCATTTTGTGGAAGCCCTGATAACCTCAGTCATTTCACGAGAAGCAGCACCTACGTGTGTGAGCAGCCATTCTGGGTAGGACTGTGTGCTCACACACACAGCTAGTGCTAGTTCTCATGTGCACACAGCTGGTGCATGCATCTCCACACTCACATGCTTAGGTAGCTACCACATCCACACGTCTCCTCTCAGCTAAATGAACAACTTCCAGTACTTAGATGTGGGTGTGGGTAGTGTGCATGTCTCCCTCCCACGGGCACTGGTGGCTGTGTGCCTCCCTTCGCCCGCATGCATGGCCCAGATCTGCATAAAAAGGCTGGAAGTTGGCATTGGCAGCACTCTGCTGCTCCTGAAGGAAGAGCTGCTGTGTGTAATAGATCCAACAGAAGCAGGAGCGGGCTCGTCCCAGCAGTACACCGCAGTTTCCTAGGTAACTGAACTTGAAATAAGGTGATGTCTGGAACTGGGTCTTCTCAAATCAATTTGCTGAAGGTGCATACATGGGGGGAAAATCCCCTCGTGTAGGATCCTACTGACTGTAAAAGCCAACAATATACCACTTATTCCTTTTGGTAGTTGAGGAATTTGTTGCCTTTTAATGATCAGCAATGACATTTTCCCATTGAAGCCATCTGTGCGGGTAGGGACGTGTAGAAAATATGACTGTGCATGTTATGCATTATTTACACAAGGCCACAGCTATGTGCTTTGCAGACAAATGAAGAAAAGACAGATCCCTGCCCTGAGGGGGCTGCATGGTGAACACAGGTCCCACCTCGCCTATTTCTGGTACCTCACCTTACCCGTGTGAGCAGCCCAGGTTCAGCAGCTAGACTGACTCCTCTTCTGCCATAGAGTTCCCAAACTACTCTGTGGGCCGCATATTTGAGACAAGGTCTACAAAAATATTTGAGTGGTTACCTGAAGTGTCTGGATGAATCTGAGATCAGTGGGTGGGAAAGCAACATGTCTTGGAAAATGAGACTTCGCTTCTCTGGGTATCCCTCTGCCCAAGAAACCTAAATGAGGCGAGGGCATGTACCCAGGGTCTGGAGCACATCTGCCTGTACTGTTGAATTACACCCATCGTGCTCTTGGCTCGTGCCAGGTGGCACTCCGTCAAGCAAGTCCTAAGAACTGCCTGAGCGTGACATGAGCCAGGCAACGTAGGAAGTGACACAGAGTGCACTGTCCTCCAGCAGAATTTTTCCTCGTGCAGCCCTCTTGCTCTCACACTAGTCGTCAAATCACCTTGAAATCAGCATCATCCAGTTAAAAAACTCCTCACTAGTAGAAGCTGCTTTTTGCAGTTTTTTTTAATAGACAAGACAACTACAGTTTTCCTAGGTCCTTAAACCCCCCACTTCACTCCAAGCTACCTGCTGACCCCATTCTGCTTGTACCTGACCTGGGTCAGAGATTGCTAGTCTGCAGAAGTGGCATCTCTCTTCTCTGCTGGCATAGGATTAATCTGACACATCCAGCCGTGCTTCTGCTCGCTCCAGCCCGAAGGAGGCAGCTGTCCCCTCCTCCCTGAGCCTGGGGAAACAGCAAAAGCATCAAAGACATCATCTTTTACAGGCTGCAAAAGCAAAAGCAGCACCCACAAATCCAGAAGCCCCAAACTTGGGGGTGAAGCCTGCAGACCCCAGTTTCAGAACCTGAGCACGCCTGGATGCCCTCGAGCATGGGACAGGGCAGAGGGGACTGGGGGATGTGCAAGAGGCATGTGGCCTCCCCCACATTGTTCATGTCACAGCCTGTGCCTACTAAATTGTATTCCCATTCAACAGTGACCCTGTAAGCCACCACAGCCCACACGGTGCTCCTGGCCTGGGGGGCACCAGACAACTCTGGAATGTTTGTTACTATTATTAGCACAGACATTGTCTGTGCCCATCTGCAGCGTTTCCTGTCCCTCACTGGGGTGTTGTGAGGACAAGTACCTTAAAAGCCTGAGTAAAATGGGACATCAGAGTAATGGAGATCATAAAAGCACTGGTTATGATAACAGAAGATGATGACACATCAGTGCCTGTCCTTCCATCACGTTTTTTTTAGTCTGATGATTCTAATACCCGTGACAGACACACGTCTAGGACAAAGGCCCCCAAGGAGGCTGGTACAGCAGGTCTGGGAATGTTTTGTGCTGCATTCAAAGGGACACACAGAGGATTTCAGTAATCCAAGCATCCCACTTTGGTCCGAATGCACTCTGCATTTAGCTTCTGCCTTTTCTTAAGTGTGTTTGACAATGGCATGGGGTGCAGAGCAGTGCTGCATTTTGGGCTTTGGCAGCTGCAATACGGAGAAGCCGACAGAGCAGCCCAGAGCCTGCCCTGTATCCCCTGCACCATGCGATCCACAACTGCCTGACATAGCAGTTCCCACATGCTGGCAGGCAAATTGGTGTGCTCTAATATGGAATACCCAGGTGCTTGGGGGCACTTGACCATTATGCCTGTAGGTTCAACATCCCTACAGCCCTCGAGTCCAGTATTAATGACAGATGGCCTCAGAATTTTCCTTAGCTTGCAGCATCCTGCAAAGCTGCTCAACACCCCAGGGTGTCAGAAGCCTTTAAAAGACAAGACTCTATCCAAGTTTATCCAGTGGCAAAGCAGGCTGGAGCAGCTTAGCAATCTGTAGTACCCATTAGCAGAGATGCTACGTGATTTCCAAGGGTGAATCCATGTTCCAACAGCTTCTTCCAAACTAAATTAGCTTTGCAATACTTGATTGCAAAACCACAGCAATTAGCAGATGGCTCAGGATCAAGTCAGGGACCTGATGTGACCACAGTCAAATGTAGAGGACCACTTCATCTTCCAGTTATGTACTGTGTCATCTTAATGCAAGTGGGGGTTTGGGTTCGCTTTTAACTGATGTCTAAACCAAAAAAAGGAGGGATCTATTTTTATTTAGCAAGATATGCAGAAGCGTTATCAGCAAAAATATTGCCTGCAGTGTAGAGATGTTACATTTCATTTCAGGCAAATGCTGTTAAGGCTGCCTGGGATGTGACAAAACATCTGACTGATTGTTCTCCAAGTGCTGCTCTGTAGCCCTTGGAAAACCAACACATTAAGTTTTCGCTATAGGCAAGCAATTAGGAATAGAACCATTCAAATGAAATCAAAATCAAATCTGGAGAGAAAACTGCAGAACATTTGCTTGTCGTTTCACCTCAGAAAGTTTCATTACTGCTGTGCTCAATACCAGCATGGCCAGCCTTGGGACAGTGCACTTGAAGATGGGGTTCACAGGGGAAGGCTGAAATCCTAGAGAGGGTTCAGTGGTGAGCCTGAAAAAATGTTCACAGTTTGGTGAGAATTTGTTAGGGTGGAATATTTTGTGCATCCACCCAGCCCACCCCGGGTACACACCCTGCAGTACGTCACAGGGTCCTTGTCCCCTTCCCATCTTCCTTGGGAAGACAGATGGAGAGGCTTTCTGGCCAGTCAGTTCACCTGGGCTTTTCTGGTGTAGAAGCAGAGCACAGAGAGGGGTGGTAGGGGCAGGCAGTGTGCACCTCAATGTGAAAACAGGTCACAGCCCAGGCACTCACCCAGACTCAGGAGTTAGAGAGTGCTCCTGGGTCTCCTGGCTAACCCACGGCTTTAGGGCTCAAGAGAGTGAGTCAACCTCATAAATGAAAAATCAGTGCAGTGCCTTTAGTGATGCTCAGAGTCCCATGCCCAGGTAACAGAGTTAGGAAAGCTAACCTCTAGCCAGCACACCAGCATGAAATGTCAGATTGTTACCAGCCATACAAATAAAACAAATAAGAACAAGTAATGTTTATTTAATAGAGAAGGAACAACTTACCAAGGGCAGTGGTGGATTCTCCTATTCCCTTCTCCATCTAAGATCAAGTAGGTCAGTTTGTCTCAAAATATGTGCTCTAGTTCAATAATAGCTCTTGCACTGAAGTAGGAATTTAGTTCAGTGAAGTCCTGAGGTCTGTGCTATGGGCAAAGTCTTACTGAACTGCCATAATGGTCTCTTCTGACCTCTAAAAGTGGGTGGATAACCATGTTGTCCTTTCCCTTTCATCCAGTCTCATGTTTCACATTTGTTTCTTTTCAAGTCATTTTATGGCACTCACATGAAGTATCTGAGTATTCCACAAGCTATGAATCATTTCTGATTCAGACTCCCTTGATGAAGTCTGCCATCCCTTTCTCTCACATGCAGAACCAAAGCTCTGAACATAGAAGTCCCAACTTGTACCAGCAATGAATCAGAGCCAAGGAAATCTTATTCTGTGAGATCTGCTCCTGCACCACCACCTCACCAGTATCAAATCAGCACATCTGTGTTCTCCTTTCTAAAAAGAAATTACAAAGCAAACTGGACAGTGTTTTTAACTACAGTTTTTAATTGGACAGCATCTGCTACTGCCTCTTTTCACAACCTATTGGCCTGAGAGGCTGCCCAGGTGCCCATTTACCTCAGACGGGAATCAGAGGGGGAAGGCATATCTGAACTTCCTTTCTTATCTTATTCCTGGTTTAAAGGTTTAAAGGAATAAGAGGGTGAGCCTGCAGGGGTTGTGTGGAACGTGCAGCTCAAAGGAAACTCTTGCAAAGTAAGCAGAGATGGCTGTGTGGAGCCATCTTCCAGTAGGCCAGTGCAGAAACCATGCCATATTCCCAGTCAGGGAAACTCATTAAGTCTGAAGAAAGGACCCCTGTCTTGTAAGCATGGAGAGGAGGCAAATGACAGGTATGAAGGCAGAGATGGAAGTCTACTGGACTTGCACTGGAGTAAAGATGTGTTTGCCTTCATCACGTTCAGCTGAACCCTTGTGCTCCATATTTGTTTATATCAGCCTTATCAGCTGCAGCAGCACTCCTAGAGAGACAGGTTTTCTATTTTTAGGCACCAGCAGTACATCCCCTCACTGCAGGGCAGTCTGAACATTCCAGCTTCTCCTGCTGCTGACAATCACATCTCCATCTGAACCACAGACACGGGCACTCCTGTGTCCATGCAAGGGAAAAAAGAAAGGGATACTGCTTCCAAGCCCCAGCCTTATCCCTGCAGTTGGATAAGCACAGTGGTTATTTCTATGTTCCTCTCTTTAAAACTCATGTGATTTTATTTAATCTAGAAAATAAACAACAATGGTTGATGTGCTGAAATGCTCTAGTAGCTAATCAAGGTGCTCAAAGCGTATGGGAATACCTTATGTCTGAACAAAAAAAAAAATTTCCTGTAGAGCAAGGGATCTAAGACTGAGCTCCAGACACCCAAGTGACGTCAGTGTGGACTGAGGTAATTCCCATGTCAGGGTGTACATCTGCACTGAACTCACACTGTCCTTCTATTTCTTTACCCCTCTCCCATTTCCTGAGCAGTTCCTGGGAGTATTCAGCTAATCAAATTCCACTTTAGCTCATTCTGAGGAAGAAATACACAGAGTTGATGTTTCTGAAAACGTTATTAAGGATCAAAGAAAAAAAGTCTGGAGATGAGCTTAACAGGTTATCTGTTCCAGCTACCATCTCTTCACAAAACTTATCCCAGTGCTTGGTAAAAGTTTGAAAAAACTCTTTTATCCTTTATTTTTATCTAATAGTAATGTCTCTTGTCGTAATTTGACTTCTTGTCCTGTCCACTGCAGAGCTGACAGATTATATGAAGAACAACAGGCAAAGTACAGGCTAGAGAAGTGGACAGTGAGATGAACTGAAAACTGGCTGCACTGCCAGGCTGAAAGGATTGCAGTCAGTGGCACAGAGTGTAACTGGGATCCAGTCAGCAGGGGTGAGCCTCAGGAGCTGGTGCCAGGTTCTGTACCATTTAAGATCTTCATTAATCACCTCCAGGCTGGGACAGAGAGTACCCTCAGCAAGCCTGCAGGTGACACAAAAGTTAAGGAAGCAGCTGATGCACCAGAGGGTTGTGCAGGCATCCAGAGGGACTTAGGCTGGAGAAATGGGCTGATAGGAATCTCACAGAGTTCAGCAAAAGGAAGAGCAAAATTCTGCCCCGGGAAGTAAAAATCTCGTGCCCCAGTAGAGGCTGGGGGATTTCTGGGTGGAAAAAAGCTTTGCAGAAAAGGACCTGGGAGCTCTGGTGGATACCAGTTTGACCTTGTGTCAGCAACATGATTTTGTGTAAAAGAAAGCTACAAGCCTTCTGGTCTGCATTCAGAAAAGCAATGGCAGCAGGTTGAGGGAGGTGACCTTTCACCTCTGCCCAGACCTAGTGAGTCATATCTGGAGCACTCCATCTACACATGGGTTTCCCATTAAAAAAGAGATGTGCACATCCTGGAGCAAGTCCAGGGATGGGCTACAAAGATGATTAAGGGATGGGAGCATCTGAAAAATGAGGACAGGCTGAGTGAAATGGAACTGTTCAATGTGGAAGAGCAAAAGCTCAGAGGGATCTTCTCCATGTGTATGAACATCTGATTGTTATTTATGCATGGGAGAGAATTTGGAAGACAGACTTTTCTCTGTCATGCACAGTGATAGGACAAGAAAAGCTGTGAACACAGGAAAACTCTTTTTTCCTGTGAAAACTGAGGCACAGGAAATTCCATTTAAACATACAAACAAAAATTTCCAAGGGGAATTAAAGACTAGCACAGGTTTCCCTGAGAGGTTGTGGTGTTTGTCTTATTGGAGATAGTCGAATCACAACAGTACATGTCCCTAGCAACCTGCTTTAGCTGAATATATTCATAACAGGCGCTTGGACTAGATGATCTCTCAGAGGTCCCTACCAATCTCATCAATTCTGTGGTTCTGTGACTATTTCTTTCCTCTCTTGCAGTAGCCTTTTTACATTCTTGAAGGTAATTTTTGAATGCCCCACTCATATCAAGTTAGTTCAATATTTCTTCGGAAGAGTTATCTCACTGTGGGCTTCTGGACCTTCTTCAGTCTGTCTATGCTCTGCTCCAAGTACGGTGCTCCGCACAGGCTGCAGCACAGTAGCTGAACCCGAATGACAGCAGTAAGTTTTGGAGTTAACAGGTCACAGTGAGAATCAGGTGAGAAAACAGATCTGAAAGAGAGAAAAGAAAAGGCCAGCAAGCAAACAACAGCTGCTACCCACCCACTGAGTGCCAGCACACTGTTAAAAAAGTTTTGTTCTAGGTGTTATAGATATCTTCAGAAATTTTCCAGAACTTTATGCTACACCTGTTTGGGAAGGAATGTGTTTGGCTTGTCTTACCCCCCACTTCTCCCCTTAATATGAAGTACTTAAATTGTTCCTTTTTAAAAAAACAATGGACATAATTTGTTTTCTAAATCCATTTTGTGTCGTCTCCCCCATTGAACCCCAACCCCCTGGGAGTTGACAGCCCTGCCACCTCACCTGGAACCCAACTTCCCCTGTGTACCTGGCAGAGGACTAGATTTTCAGAGGGCAGACGATGCTGGTGAGTTCCCCTGCACTGTGCCTGTGAGCTTGGCAGGAGGTGGACTCTTCCCAGTACTCCAGAAGCCAGGACAGGAGCCAAGAACCAGGAGCAAGAGCAGCCAAAACAATCAACTTCAACGTGCTGTACTCTAAAATACATGAGCATGTGTCAAAGTAAGAAGGCTCACAACAAGGGGTTGTCTTGGGCTGGCTTGTTTATGGCTTCATTCCTCACCCTGCCTCCTCCCTCATCTCTGTTGCCAAATGCAGGTACATAGCCCTTTTCAAAATGCAGTAGAAACCAAGGGAATAAAAATTCTTGAAGCCATCCAAATGTGAATTCCTCCCTCATAGAGAAGGCCACCCTCTTAGTACCCTGTCAGTCTATGCACTGACAGTTGTCACCCCTGCAGAGCAGGCACCAGATGGGTAAAGGAGGGAAGGTGTGCTTTTTGCCTTCTCTAATAGCTGCATTCTGAAAACCTAAGGAGGTTGTTTTGAGCTGCTTGATGCTTTCTGCCTGCTGTATTACTAAAGGAAGGCCAGTGAACAGCACAAGAAGTGCTTCAAAGTTATATAAAATGAAGTTATAAGTGAGTGAAAACAAGGGAGATTGCTCCCAGCACAAGATGACAGTAACCAGTGACCCCCAGTGACCCCAAGGTAATTTACTTGTGAATAAATCTGTACATTTCAGTATAGTCCCAAATCCTATTGCCCAATTTAACCCAGAGAAGGTTTTCAAACCTTCTGGCCTGCTTGAGCAATATCCCTTCAAACCAAAGAGGCCATTCCCTGAGCTAAGCTGCAGCAAAGTCGCCCTTTGGTTTTGGGGGGAATTATTGTTTGTTGGTTGGTTGGTTGCAGTTTTGTTGTTATTTCCCCTTCCCGCCCTCCTCCTCCCTCCCCCCCCCAGACAAAATCAGGTATCTTATGGTTTGGAAATTATTTAGCAATACGTTTACAAAACTAGAAAGGGGCAAACCTTAACTAACATGTGGTATGACTACTCTGATATTGCACGTATCTTTTTTCTTGGCTGGTCTCAGCTGTAATTTTTCTCTGTGTGCTTATTCTGAATGTAAATATCTTGGTGTAGTACCAGTGTGTACTTGTATAACACAAGAACATAAGACCTAAACATAATGTAGATGTAGGAACCAGCTAAAAAATGTGTCATTATTTTGAGTGAAGCACAGTAACAAAATCAAAATTTAAACCCTCTCCTCTTCTCCCAAATATGGAAAGAAGACATCAGTTTAAAAGCATTTTCTCCCCCATCCCTGATCTTGCAGGCTTGTTAGTTAGCAAGAAGGCATCTGCTAATCTTTCAGTAGAAGGGCTTTTAGCTCTTTGTCTGCTTGTTTGGTGACAATGACAGAACTTCAGTTGTCGTGGTGGGTTGGCAATGCTCACTCTGGGGAGCTGAGGTGCTAGTGGGGAATTTTTGAGTTGTGCCCTGCAGAGCAGACCATCAATTGTGTCAACTTCATTCTTGGACGTGTAAACTTATGCACTCCTCTTTACCTCCTGGTTCAAGCTTCCATTGAAATTCTTCACCAGGAATCACATCACAGGGAACAACAAGGATTATCACTCTGCTCCACCTGCTGCAGAAGACAGGACCTCCTTGGCTTCTCCTCTAGCTAAGATGCTCTCTGTAGAGCTGCAGGTGACACCTCGAGTCTTCAGCTTCCCTAAGAGCACTGGGAATGCTCACTGGGAGGCTGCACTTTTTTTTCCCCTACTAAACTTTCCAAGATTTACTGAGATCTGAACTCTTGAGAGATGGTGATAAATGTTTAGTCTGTCCTCCTTGCTTGCCTTCCATTTTTACAAATTGCAGGTTTGGCACTCCTGAATAAGGATATCTATTTCCAGAATAGCAACAGTGGATTTCAATCTCTGATGTATTTAATGAGAAATTATAAATTAATAGGCCCACTTCATGGAAGATCTATGCTAAATCTGTGTGGGACCCTTAAGAACTGCATAGTCAAAATAACTGACTGTCTGTATGGCTGTAATAAACACTATTTAGTCTAGGAATATCAGGACAGTCTAAAATATATTAAAAAAACCCCCAAGAAAACACTAAAATCACATGGCAAAAGGGTTTAATGTGTCCTCAGCAGACATGGCTATGCCAAATTTAATTAAGTTGTTCTATTTGTGTCAATAAATTATCATCCAAGGTAAAATAAAAGTCATTCAATTTGTTAAAATTCTATTTTATTTAGATGCACAGTTAGTGGGTGTATCATATTGCAAAATTATTCAGCCAAGGAATCAGTGTTAGCACTGAGTACAACTGAGTTTACAAATGGTCTTCTGACACAAACTGGCTACAGGTACGGACAGAATGTTTTATATGAATGGCATATTTCTCTTTCACATACACACACACAGACAAATAGGTATCTCTGTAACCATTTTCTAAAAATCGTTAGCTGAATGCCACTGTAATACTGCTAAAATTAATAACTGTTTTCTTACAGAAATTGCTGAAGGCGGCTTCAGGAATGAGACAAAGTGAAAAAAAAAAAAAAGAAAGAAAAATACAGCATTCATAATCTTGTCTGACTGCACCTCTCCATTTTTTTAAAGGCTATATTTTAGCCCTGTGTTGGTTTTGTACCATTCTTCAGTAAAATATGGATGAAATCAGATCAAGAAAATGGTACCAAGAACAAGCCTAATGGACTCTTGCAAGTAAGCTCTCCACCATTATGGTGCTGCAGCAAGGATGGAAAACATTTCCAGTGCTGCCAGCTGCGCCAGGATGCCTGCTAACCTGTGGTGGAAGCCTGGTCGTGGAGGAAGTGAAAGATGTGCTCATGCATATTTTATCCAAGAGGCCTTGATAAACCCACCAAAAAGTGATTCACAATCCAGAATGATAATTGTTATCACTGGGAAACTGTCACATCACCTAATCTGAGACACCCAGTAGGTAAATAAGGCAGCAACTGCCTAATGTGTCGGCACTGGCAAAGCGGGCCGCGCCTCCTTCTACCCAGCTCCGCTGATTACACATCCTGAATGCATGTTAGCTCCCTTTGGGAGTGAACATCCAACAGGAATCTGAGGAACCTCGAGGGAACAGCATCTCCCAGGTCTGCAAAGAGAGGGCATTTGGAAAGAAAGAAATCTTGCTGCTTCCAAAAGCGATGCTCCTTCTACTCTATCTCAGCATATTTTGCTCTCTAAATTTTTCTTTTTAGGGACAGGGAGTGGCATCCCTTCTTCATTTACAGAAAGAACCCAAAGCACTTCTCTGAAGGCTGGAAGGAAAGCTGTGTCATTAATATATGCATTTTGAACAGAGAAAACACCATGTGTATGTATGTGAGCGTACACGTGTGCGAGTATCTTTCTTTTTAATGCTGCAGCTGCTATGAAGGGAGGCTGGGGTCAATCTAGAGCAATTCTAGAGTTTGAATGATCAGGAATTACCTGTTTGCCTCAGGATCTCCCCCTGGTGCCCTCCACAAAGACAGCATACCTAGCAACAGCTTAGGAGGCCAGTTTACTGCAGAGAACATCAGAACCCACAGCTTCAGGAAGGAGAATGATGTTTGTAGGTGTCACATTCTCTTTCACTGTGGTCATTAGCTCTTAAGGTGCAAGGAGGGACAGTGGTGGGATTTGGGTTTATGGTAAAGATATATTCTAATGCTCAACTTCCTTCAAGATTCTGCAGAGCCCCTAGAAGCAGGCAGGAAGATGGCATCAGGGACCAGTTCCTTATTTTCATTTTTATTGTGGTACCCTTGCCAGTTGGGATTGGAATTAGAGTGAGCCCAGTGGCACTTTCTAAGGGCCAGTTCTATTCCCGAGGATACAAAATCCTAGGAAAAGAACTGGTGGTGCTGTGATCAAGGCCATAGGCTCTCTTTTCCCATGGGGAATGATACCTTGGCTATTAGCAGGCATAGAGGATGGGGTGGGATTAGCTTCTGTAGTTTAATGAGGAATTCATCATTGTTAGGGTTTTCAACAATGTAAGGACAGCTGGTGTTAGCAGAGGTAAAATTACACACTCCTTTAGGGAGGAAGGTTACCTCCTCTATGTGAATAACATTAAGGTTTGTGTTGGGATTATAGTTATAGTTTGGAGAATATAAAATACCAGAAGCATAGCCCGTTCTTGCAATATGCAAGGCCTAAAGACATAGTGAGAGGATTTCTGTTGAGAAAAGAAAATTCCCCTCGAGCTCTTTTCCAACACGGATTGGTTCCCCGACTTACAACTGCAATCAGGGTTTGAAGGGCTAGGAAACCTTCATGAGCTCAGCATTCTGCTGAATGCTACAGCAATTATACAGCTACAGGGAAGACATAGGTTGGCAAGGGCCCTTCCCCCTTTACATTTTACTGCAAGGATTAGTGTCCTGACACCAGCCTTCGGGGTAGGGATAGGGTCTGCAAATGTCAGCCCCAGTACCCCATGTTACCCCATTCTCCACAGCCCAGAGGCAGAACGCAGCAGATTTCTGTGATGATCCATACCTTTTCAGAGTAGGAAAAAGTGTAAAGGCCTAAAGCATCAATAGACAGGCCTGTTCCCACCTGTGGTGAGATGAAGGAAATAAACACTCTGGTACTGGCACAACTGGACAGGGCCCTTAGGCTTGTCTCTCTCTTTCTGCAGGGACTGATCACTTGGGGTAGCAATCAGGGGAGACAATTTATATTTTTAAGACCCATCTGTGTGTCCAGAGTCCAAGTAAGTGTAGAAACCAATGTTCTATTTTATTGTGGGGATTGCTGCCCAGGATACAACTAAAGTAAAGATTTGAGCTGGGATTACCTTTACTCTCTGCTCAGCTTATTTCCCTTGCTTTCTGCAGTGCCTGTGTGGTAGTTCATTCCTTCTGGAGTAAATCAATCATCACCCTCCCAGAGGAAATCTGAGCACAAGTGATGAAGGAGCAGCACAGACAGACTTTGTGGCCACAGATGACATCATATTCAGCTCTTCCCACCCAGGACAAGCCAAGCAGTGTCCTTAGCAGGCCTTGAAGCCTCCTGCCTTGTCCTGGGGGACCAATCACATGCCCCTCGCACAGGCACCAGCTGAGGAGTCTGTGACACAACCATCTCTGGCACTTAAAGCCCTTTGAATTAAAATCCCCCACACATACATAATAGTGATCTTTATGTCTCAGAGTCACTGGGGTTGCCTAATGAGAAGCCTCTGGCCTAGAAGTGTCCTGGCCACTCCACGACAGGGGCCCAGCCCTGACCACTGCAGGCATGACCCATGTTGTACCAAGCGGTGACACATCTGTCCAGTGCACCTTGCAGAGACAACAGTGAGAAAGGAATTTGAACCGCTTGGGGAAAAGAAGCTCCAGAGAACTTGCTCCCTGCATCGACCACTGAGAGGACCTTTGATGCTCAGTCAGGTGTTACAGATCTCTTTCTTCCCACAACACTTCCTTCCTTCGCAAACTTCAGATTTTATTGTCGGGCCCATGGTTGGTTTTGCTACACAGTGACACAAAACCGTAGGACAGTGTATGTAATAGCAGGATAACTTGGTCCAGGAGAAAAGAGGGCAATCATATTACTGTCCCAAACAACAAGAAGGAAAAGAAACTGATTAAAATTGTGACTTTATGTTTGTAATAGATTTCAAATTAAAACAACTCAAAACATTTCTGTGCACTGAAAAAAATAAACCTTAATTTTTGTGGTAATTTTCTGCCCCAAGTCTTCTGCAAGCTTACCACACATGAAGCAAGTATCAACTCTTAACAGCATTTCATCTCCAACACTCTGTGACCCATTACTACTAATACCAGGCATTTGTATGATTTTCCTCAGGTGAACAGTGTCTTTTAACTCATTAGTAACAATCACACATAAATGAGAAAGTAAAGATGGCTTGGAGTAAAATTTCAGCTATGGGTCAGAATCTCCTACTAACTGTAGCTGCTTCAGGATTTTGCCACATACCACAAACATAAAGTCAAGATGCAATAAAGAATTCTGAGTCCAGGAGATAGAGAGGAGTTTAGGGTCTGTTTAGACAAAGAAATAAGGTTGCTTACCAAAGTTCATGAAGGAAGCTTGTGGCTCAACTGGTGATGCATCTCTTGCATTTGTATTTTGTGCTTCTAGCCCCCATGCCATGTTTCCTATTGCTTCTAGATAGCTGTTTTCAACCACGTGGAGAAAGAATGCATGAGGTAAGATTTATTCTGGTTGTAAGGCAGTTCAGTCGTCTGTGGTATTGGTGACACTGGTGAAGAGAAGTTGTCTTTGAACACTGTCTTGGGGTGACTTTATGCTGTGTATCCCCTATCACCGCTCTATGCACAGACATGATTCCTGTGCCTTTCTATGCCTTTAAAACTGAGTGCAAGACAGAGAAAAAAAAACCTGAGTGAACTTTTCAAACAGTCTGTACTTTAAGGACACAGAGATTAGCTTCTTGCTGCTGAGGAGCAGAGGCAGCTCTCTTCTTGCTTTTCAGCCAGTTTTGTTTTTTCATCTCTGCTTTTTCAGAGAGAGACAGACAGCGGTTTTTTCTGGGATTTTGGTTTCTTTTTTCCTCCTTTTCTGGACTTGTTCAGAACACCAGAACATCGGAACTGAGGGACCTTCCACCGGCCTGGAGGGGGGCCCCCACGCCAACCCAGCTCCGAGGAGAAGGAGAGAGAGATCACACCCACAGAAGGACTCTAAAATCTTTCAGGTTTTCTCTCACAACGAGAGATTTTTGTTATTTAGCATTATTATTATTATTATTTTCCTGTGTGTTTGTTAAATAAGTAGTTTTTGTTTTCTTTTTCACATTCCTCCGAGGAAAAATCTTTTTTTTTCCCAAACCTGGTGGGGGAGGGGTGGCTGTAACCCATCTTCCTTTGAGGAGGAGATGTTCTTTTTGGATGTTTCCCTGAAATTTGGCTCAAACCACCACAAAAACTAAGGTAGCTTTGTGCATACAGCTATTCTTGATTGTGAGCATCAGTTGAAGAAGAGTAAAAGCTTACATTCCTGATTAAAAGAGCTGTCTTTCCACCCTACAAAATAAATCAACAGTCCTACTTAAACCAGCTACCTTTCCACCCTGCAACATAAACCAACACTCAGGAAAAGACAGAACATTTGCTAAGTTTTTCATTCAGCCAACCTTTGTGTTATGGGAAGCTCCAGCCTCTTAGACCATACACAGCTTTCCTGAATACTGTTGGGCAGGAGGCCTCAGCGTAAAAATCCAGCAATGGTGTGGCTGAAGCAAGAACCTTTTATCTCTTCATCTTCAGGGGCAAACACTGATTGGATATGCAGAGTTCTGTATCTCTCACATTCAGTTTCATTCAAAATCCTTTAAAAAGAGCAGTGGTATCTAAGACTGGAGTCAGTCTGGAGGAAGCTTTCTGATCACAAATGCAAGAAGCACAGATATATTTTTATTTCTCTTTTAAACACTGATTGCCGGGAAGCAGAAGTGTTTTAAACACCTTAGTTCCAGTGTCCTGAGGTTTTTAAAGGAAAGAAAAAATGATGAAGGTCATGTATTAATATTTCGTTGACCAAGAGTCAAAACTGGCTGGCTGGCAAATGTTTTATGCCTTCCCACCTGTGCAGAATTGCCTTTGCCCTCCATTAAAGACCTGATTCCCATTAGCTTCTTGCGGTGGATGGGGGGGAAGGGGAACATGTTGTGTGTGCAGTGCTGGAATAGGGAATGAGATTTTTGCAACCTTTCATTTAAAAAAGAAATCCTTGGGGGTCTGTGAGTGGCAGGTTGTACTAGAGATCTCTCAGAGGCGCTCAGACCTAATGGCACGATGACACCAGAGCTAATCTTTCTTCACCAACCTCCTTTGTGTCAAGGGCTGACATGGCTGATTTCAGAAAGCAATGATTACTTCTCCCCTTGCTTTAGTCTGTTGTGGAAAAGGCTGGTTGGAAATCACAGTTTGCTGTTTTGATTGAATGCATCAGGACTCTGGGTATTTCTTCTTTCTTTAAAGGCATACATTAGTATGCTGGCTATCTGGAGCTCACTATGGAAAATATTCTTGTTGGGGTAGACTGCCTGCCAGGAAAGACTGATGGTTTGGTTCAGTAAAGAAAATTAAACTAAAATAAGATCTGAGTCTGAAGCTCTGGCCCCAGCCTGAGTTGAGATGTATTTGTGTTTCTAAAGGATTCCTAAAGAAACTTAATTTAATCCTAAAACCAAAAGAAAACATTTTGTATTTGAGCTTACTTTTTTCTGATGCTGGCTGAGGTCAAAACAAGCAATATCCACAGAACAACAGTCAAAGATTTTTGCCTTAAAGAAATCTTGGGGAAAAATCCTATCTCTCTCCAAAACAATTGTTCTTATGAGGCTGTTGGGATAATTTTGCAGACATGAGAGCTGCAACCAATCACACTAAAATCAGACTGCCTGATGCTACCTCAGACACACATTGAGTCCTTGAAACCATAAGGGCTCTTATCCAGATAGCAATGTTCTCAGGAAGAGTCAAGCACCCATGTGAAATTCACACATTTTTCTGGATCTGCGTTGCCGAAGTTTGCCCAGGGTTAGCTCCACTCAACTTTTTCACAGCACTCTCTGCATACTTTCCCCAGTCCTTGCAGTGTTATTCATGTTCTTGCAACCTTTCAATACTTTTCCAGGAGTTCATAATTTTCCTGAGACTCCATTTCCTCTGACCAGCTTGTCCATATGCACTACTGAACACCTTTTCCTCCTGTGAACATCCCTGGGCAGAGACCAACACAGAAAAATCCTGCTTTCTGCAACAATAACTTCTAGGGATCATCTGCACCATAAAGGGATGGATGATGGCAAATGACAGATAGGCAGCTGCCTTTGCATGGCTCCTGAGGAGGCTGGGACAGAGAGAAAAGATGCGCTACAGAGGGATACATTTTCCTAAGGATGTCCCCAAAATTACCACATACTGTGTTATGAATCTTCACAGCTGGATAGTCCCTACCACCTCCACATTTTAAACAAACAGTACTTGAAATGAGGAGTGCAGGCAGAGGATATTTTGCCTTAACACTGTCCCACGAGTTTTCTAGAAAATACACATACACAGTAACACTTGTGCAACGGGGCACAAGAGAATTAGCACAAGCGTTTGGACGAGAAACAGAAAACATCTCTCACTTGAAACTCAAAAACATACATAGATCAAAAAGTAAGTCAAAAAGTACGTGTATTTACTCCAGAAAGCATTAACATCAGAACTGATCGTGTTATTAATTTAGAGAACAGATTAATAATTGGGTTGAAGGAGAAAAAAAGGACAGCTTCTCAAGCATCTTTTACTGTAGAAAATGAGGAAGGTAGCAAGGGATACATCCATCTAACTGTCACAAAAAGAGAAATGATGAAAAAAAAAACTATAAAAGCTTCCATTTTATTGTTTTTCTAATCTCATTTTCAGTAGTTTTCCCATTACCTGCCCCACTCAGGGAATCCTTCTGCTTTTCTTTAAGGTGTTTTTCCCCATGGTATTTTGCATCATATATTTTTATTGAATCAATTGCCATGAAATTTACATCATATGACTTAATTAAAGGGAAATTATTTTGCTGAGGAGCCTGAAGGTGGAAGAATGGAATCAATCAGCTTCACTATAAGACTAGCTTCTTCATAAAGCCATTCTTTTCTAAGTTTAGTCCTTGGGAAATAATAAATGGAATGCTATTATACTGCCTAGAAAATATGACACTTTGGTACATCTTAAATGTTTGTGACAAGTCCACTGCACTATGCTGAAACCATCTTTTTTTATAACTCAGATAAAAAAAAAATAAAAGGGCCTATTTTAACAAGGGCTGGGATGCTAATAGGTGGCAATTAGTCATCCATAGATGATTAGGGGAAAATGAGGCAGAAGAAAAATTTTCCAGGCCATCACTTCTACTGGGAACATCAGGATTTCAAACACTAGTAGGAGTTAAAGGAGTCTACTGGTGAAATAAAAAGATATTTTACTCCTTTTCCTCCACTAAGATGTCAACTCTGCCGTATTTACTGCATACAACAGTCATGCTGGAAAACTGATAATTATACTTCTACCACTTCTCATCATTTTATGAGTACTAGGCATAATTTGTTTCTGTGGAACCAGTTCAGGCTGGGCCGTTGTATATAAATGCATAGAGTGCTGCAGTCCTATTGTGCGTGTTATCTGCATTCTGGGGGATACTCCAATGACAATTGCTTACAGAAGATGCATCATGCCTAATACTGATGATTTTCAAAGTGATGGAATAGCAGCTCTAAACCTGTTTTAGACAGGAAGCTCCTAAAATCTTTGCATATTCCTCCCTTTCTTCTTCCAAAATTCCCATGTCCTCCTCTCTCCCCTTCTCTACCATGTACCCTATAACAAAATCCTCAACAAGACCGTTCCTTCTTACCTTTAAAGACATGGGGAGTAAAAAGGATGTTTCTCTATTACCTGCTTCCAGCCTCTACTCTGAAAGCTTAAGAGATAAAATGGTTTTGATGTCTACTTTGGTTCCACTCCATTCCTGTGTATGAATTTTCTTGGTGCTGCTGCAAATGAAACAAACAACAAAATAGCACAATACCACGGCCCTCAGTTGTTCTCGAGGCAAAGGAGAGTGACACCACACATGGCTAAAGGAAGCCATGGTGCCACCTTTGGTGTGGGCAGGTGTCCAGGTCAGTGCACACGTGTTGGGCCTGGGCTGGGACACTGACTCAGGAACAGCCTTTCTCACCATCCTTCATGCCCCTCTTTTCTCTTAGTGGTTTCACTTTCCCTGTAAAACCTTTCCTATAGGTCACTTTCCTTCTTAGTTTTTTTTTCTTTCTCCTTTTTCTTCTTCTTTTTCACCCTCTCACCTTCAAGGCATTTATATGCTGGAGTAGTGAGAGAATTTGCTTAATGTCATAGGAAACAAGATATTTTTTTTGGCCTATTGACAAACAGCAATTGATCTTCTTTATGCAGGCAATAAAAAGAAAGAAAGGAAAAGTGAGTGAAGCCTCAGTAGCTGCTAATATCTCATAACCATTTTTTTACTGTGATGAATTAGCTTCAACAGACACTTGACTCAAACAGCCTGCAATCTGATTTTGTAGCTTCAGCCTGGTACTTTGAGTAAGCACTGACAGCAGAACAAAGTACAGGCTACACTGAAACCAGACACTCCTGAATTAATGTCAGCTGTGTATTGATAGAAACAGTGCATCATAAGTAATGTGGAGTTTGGTTTTACTTCCAGTTTGCTTGATAACATTGACGATCTAGGGCTTCATTGCTGAAAAGGAGATGTTCCTGAGTTTTTATCATTTGTATTTCAGTACACTTTGTAAAATTTGATTTTGCAAAACCAAAATGGGAGTAGACAGGAATTTTCCTTACCTTAACTAAACATCTTGATTTCAGTATCTTGATCAGTTCTGGACACATCTTTTAATTTTTATTAATCATAAATAACTATTTTCATGGGATAAGGTTCACCCATGAATCTCATTTCTTTTAGTGTCAGCAGGATAAGCAGGTTGAGATAAGGACTAGACAAAGTCACATGAAAACACATGAAACAGGGTCACCAGTCTGTTACGAGAGAGACATAGAATACAGAAAGTTGGGCAGGTGCTGTGAATGTTATGTTAGCTCTGAGTTTCTGGGTTTCCCAGCTTAGGCGGATTGGGTTGAGCTGACCTGTGCCTGCAGATGACACTTCTCAAGCCAGTGCTACAGCTGGGAAGGGCAGTCACTTCCCCAGCTGACCTGTCAGGTGTTGTCTGACAAGATATATATGGTGGTGAAATGCTCTCTTTTAAACCCTTATAATGATCCTGCACAGATGCCAGATTCCACATTTTTGATGAGTGTGTTCTGCCTGGTGATGGATGAATTCAGAGGGAAAGCAAAGGCTTTCCCCTCTGGGGAAATATCTGAGTGAGCTGTTGGAACACACCACGATATGCGGAACCCAGAGCGAGTCCGCCCTAATCTAACACTGCACTGAGTCAGGGCCAGCAGCCCCTCCCTGCTCCCACAGCAACGATGTCTCTTTTTAATGCCTCCTTTTCTTTCCAATAGGTGTTTAGGCAGGGAAGAGAAAGAAAGAGGAGAAAAGGAGGAAAAACCCCCAGTGCTGAGGGACTCTGGAGTCATTTGGGTGAAAGGGGTGAAATGTCAGTGAGGATGTCAGGTCACTTACAGGGAGTGAAACAACATGAGGATGAATCTGTAGAATGCTTCCAGTCAAAATGGACAAATGTTAAGATTTGAATTTGCTTATGGGTGAGAGAAGAGGAGGTGAAGAAGGAAGGGCTCTTGCTTCACTCAGGGAAAGGGGCAGCAGCAATGGAGTTATTTGGGACTTTGCCAGCTTTCACCTCCAGGCCCATAAATTCCTTTCCCTTGCCATTACCATGCCAGAGTTTTTCTAAAGGGTCTGAGTTCCCAAATTCCTTTAAACTGCACTGGATAGGCAAGGCATAAATTTGGACAAGTGTATTAATCCTGAAAATCTATGTGAAGAATATTTTGAAGAGTCAGATTTTGGGTCAGCTACAATTATTTCCTACTGCCAGTAAGTGCTGGGAAGCTGTGTGTCAGTGGGCCAGCAGTTGTTTACATATTGGTCCCGTGAAACTGTTGCTCAAAAAAGCAGGCTTTGCAAAGACTAAATCTGCTGCTAAAGACATAACACCTTCTTCTCATCAAGGTAATTGGATTCGGCTCGAAATTTACAAAGGTTGAGGCTCACAGTGGTAGAATTGTACAGTAACTCAGGTGGAAAGGGATCTCTGGTTGTCCTTTGGCCCAACCTCCCTGCCGACAGCTCAGACAGCTTTAAAGTCAGGTCAGGCTACCCAGAGCTTCAGCAAGCTGAATTTTTAACATCTTTGAGGATGGAGAGCCTGCAGGGTCCCTGGGTACCTGTTCCAGTGTTTGACCAACCGTGTTGTGAAGTTTGTTCCCTTAAGATCTGTCTGGAGTTTTCCAAGTCCCAGCTAGCATCTTGTGGCCTCTTCTCCTGTCACTGTATGTCTCTGGGAAGAACGTGGCTCCATTTTCTCTACACCCTCTCCTCAGGTAGCTGCAAACAGCAATAAATTTCTCCTTCTGCCTTTTCTGAAGAAGGGTGAATAAATCCCATCCCCTCAGAGCTACAGCTGGAAGAGGGGTGGAAAGGGTCTGCCAAAGGAAAGTCAGGAGCTTCAACTAACAGTAGGTGAGGCTGCAATAGGAAGAGTGTCTCCATCAGGTCAAGGGACATGACCCTTCTTTGCTTGGCATTGGCGAGGCCACACCTGGAGTGCTGTGTCCAGTCCTGCACTCCCCAGCACAAGAGAGACATGGAGAGACAAGAACGAGCCCACCAAGCCTCCAAGCAGCAAGAGCAGGGATGCTCCCTAAAGGACAGCAGAAGTGAAAGCCCAGAGCTATGGTTAGATGGGGGCTGGGATGAGCACACTAAAAGAGAATGGAAGCTGGAAAAAGCACCCTCTGCTGGGGAATGCTTAGTCTGTGGGAGGGTTGGGGTGCTTTTAGGGCTCGAACTAGGGTGGGGGCTGATGTAAAGGAAAAGCTGAAACCTCCAGCTCGCTGGACATGTGTCAGTGGGGCTGACAGAAACCGCCCAAGGAAACTGAAAGCCAAAAGCAGAATCCATCTCTGAGGAATACTGAGTATCTGGGCAGTGGGGATGCTATCTTAAGGGTAAGTCACTGGCTAGGATTGAGAAGTCAATGATTAGGGTTGAGGAAGAGAAGGAAAAAGCTCAGAGCTAGCTTTGGTGTGGGACTGCCACAGCAGCCTGAGGGTGGCAAAAATAATCATGCATAGAGAGCTTTTTGTTGTTGAGAGGTTGAGCTGATTACTTGGAGGCCCAGAATAGGGTTAGCATAATTGTTGGGGGGTTGAGAAAAGGGAAAAAATTACTCTGAGTGGGGCTGGAAAATTAATCCTCGAGTAAAGCCTGGGGCTGATGCTTATTTTGATTGTGATTTACCACTGATATTTTTGCTGTATGCACCAGGCCCTTATCAGTGCAGTCTTGCTTGAGATTTCTTACTGAAAATATAGAATACTCCTGCTTCTCTCCGCGCAAAATTCACCTTCTCAGCCACCTGCAGCTGCAGGGAGAGTTGTATCATGGTGATGCTGGGACCATTCCATCTTCCTCCTGTCTGCGTTAGGCTCTCAGCTGCTCGGTTTGACATACAGAATAAAAAGAAAACAACATAAAGAAATCAAAACGCTCTAAAACATCCCCTTAGGGCAGTGGTAGAGCATTTATGCAATAATGTCTTAAGTCAGAACAAAATATTAAAATGTATATTAGGGGTGGGAACTGGGGACTCAAACCACGTTCGCCACTATCACATACAGTGGTGCTGCTGTCACCAGGCATGTGCCTGGGGGAACACAGGTCCCTGGCATCCCAAAACAGGCAGACCTCAGCATCAAGGGACTGAAGCATCAGTGCCCTGCAGGTGAAAGAATTTTGAAGAGATTTCAAAGAGTTATAGGCCAAAGCTGTATAATGTGGAGCCCTGTACTGGGCACCTGAATTCAAACTGGGTGCTAGACCCTGCAAATGCTTTGCACACAAGACTAGCTGTGAGTTCACCAAACTCAGCAGGAAGACCCTGGGGGATCTAGGACCAGATAATTCACAGAACAGAGTTGGAAGGGACCCACAAGGATCATCAAGTCCAGCTGTTTAGTGAGTTGCCCGTATAGGGATCAAACCCAAAACCTTGGCATTACCAGCACCATGCTCCAATCAGCCGACCTAACCACAGACTCTGGACTCAGGCATGTGGTGGCACCAGCTGTTAGTGGCCTGTAGATGTTTATTAGCACTCCAAGGACTCTCTGGTGCTCTGCAACGGTGTCTGTGGCACTGGAGGTTTGTAGGTTTTTGTGTTTCTTGTCACGCAGATAATTTCAGTGGCTGGGTTTCCAGCCTGGCTGGAGAGAAATGCTGGGGCACTGGGAACTGCAGGACAGGTGCCAGCAGGAACGAAATGTCCTGAACTGCTTTTCCCTAAGAGAAAACTATCCTGTCACTGCCACCTGAGCTCTCACCTCTTCCACCGGAGGCTTTTTTTCCTTATCTTACCTCCTTCTGCCCTCTCGTTCAAGCTCTTTGGATGCCATCCAGTGACAAGGGACATTCTTTTGGAATTTAATGATTCCTAAACCACCCAGATGGGTCAAATCCCATTTGTATGTACTGTAAGGTATTATTACTTAGCACACAATAGCTCCATACTTGTCACATGGACTGAGCTACACCGTACTGTCAGTAGAAGTGCCTTACTAGTGGTGGTGGCACTAGATGTGCCTTGCTAGCCTGTGGTCCTTGGGATGGAAACAAGAGTGATATCTAGGCACAGAACAGCATTTCTGTGAGAGATCCTACAGCTTTAAGTGCTCCCCCCTGTACCACAGAGGGACTGCATTGGTCTGTCCCTGCTCCCAGCCACAACAGCGAAGAGCAGCTCCTAGCTCAGCTAGCAAGACTCAGCTGGGAAGCTCCTTCCTATCTGAGATGACCTTGAGGAAAGGTGGCTCCAGATGAGGACTTTCCTATGTGTGTAAATCACAGGAGAGCAAATGTCCATCTAGTGTTCAACAGGACTAGCAGCCCTTTGGGGGCTGTTTTAGAGTCCCACTCTCTCCTTTGTGTTTCTTCTATCTCCCTCGCCTTGGATCCAGAGACTGTGCAATTGCATGGGGATAACACCACTGGAAAATTAATCTTGTCGGGGGCATGGGGGTGTGTTTGCAATCACTCCATCCCATTAGGGGGTGCATCATAGATCAGTCAACGCAAGGGAGCTGGCAGAAAAGCAGCAGTGGGCCTAGGGGGAAGGAGCAGGACACAGCTGTCCTTTCCACAGCAGTGAGCCACTTGGCCAGATTAGGGATGCCAGCAAACAGGAGACCCTAACTTCCCTAGGAGTTTCTGCATGCCTTCACAGCTCCTGAAGTTCACGAACCTGGTGTTCAAAGGCACTATGGTAGAAGTAAAGCCAGGGCTGGGGAGTCTTCTTAGTCTCCCAGATGTGAAGAATCAATGTCTGGCTGAGATTTCCTGCGACAGGTTGGGGGTTGAACGCACTGGGCTGGGACCAGGGGTTCCATCAGGGCTAAGCCTGGAGCTGCTGGTTAAGCTGCACTGGTGACGGCGGACAGGGAGCACAGGGACCAAATGGGCTTCCCCAGAATTGCCCCAGGGATACAGCATAGCCCTGGGCCACCCACCTTCTCAAGGACGTCTAGTAAAACTTACCTGGGGCCGTGTGCCAGGACAGGAATACAGGTAAAGTGGATTACCTGAACTGGTAAAGTCATGCACAATATCCCTTCAAAAGGGGCTTCAGGAGAATAAAAGGTAATTTCATTTTCCACTGCATTAGGGAGTATTAAGCTCTAAGTTTGCCAAATACATCTGAGCTAACAAAACAGGAAGTTTCTTGAGAGACAGAACTTCCTCAGAGCCCCAAAGACAGAACCAAAATGACTGACATTTTCTCATATTCTCTGTCATGCATTCGACAAAAGCAGCATAATGTAATCCCCTTTACCTGGTACCAGGAGAGAGGAATATCCTGTATAATGAGAAGATAAAAAAAAATTGAAGGACTTGTAAAGGACATTGGTGAATCCTGAAAGCCAGGAGGTGTTCATTACCAGTACATCAAGACACTCTTGAGACGTGCATCTTCTAAGGGGGCCCATTATGAACGCTGTTGGGAACGATGAAATTCAGAGGTCTAACTCACCCTGGTTTAAAAATACCTTGCAAGGGTTTGAGAAGGTTGTGTCTTTTATTTCTTTTTTATTTGCAAGAAGAGACAATTGAAGTTATGAATCAAAAGTCGCAAGGCTTACCTTGATGAAGTGATATCGAGTAGTTGCATGTTCTGATACGCTCAGGTGATGCTTTCAGCTCTCTCAGCTGTGACAGCTCCAAAGTCCCAGAAAATTCACATCTCTACAGGACTGTGTGAATTCATCTGAAGGAACATGGCAATGACTGCAAAAGCCTCTTTCAGCTATGAACAAAAAAAGATGCTCTGTGCTCTCTGTGCCTTTGTGGATGGATCCTGGTACCTAAAGATACCTCTTGCAAACTAATTTTGCCATCCAGGTCTTACTTTTGTCCATTGTATGATACTGCCTGACTGAAATTGTGAAAACCCCTATTCCAATGTGAGTTAGCCACCTGCTTGCTTTCCAAGGAAAATTCCAGCATACCTTTTGACTAACCATTTCATACTGTCATAAGTTAAATGAAATAAAAATAAAATTAATTAATCCAGGCTGCACACTGGTACAGAGGGATTAACAAAAAATACAGATTAGGAAATTTTACCTACAGGACCAAAGTTATTTTTATTTGATATCTAAGGAAATCCTACTGGACTCAATTCCTAAACCTGTCCTGACCGAGGTCAGTGGGGATTTTTCTGAGTTACTTAAAAAGCCTTTAATTACTCTTCCCTTCCATAGGACTTCCCTGTAAGCCTAGGGAGGTTAATTACTTCCTGAGTAGTATCTGCTTCTTCTTATTATTAATTATTTAGCGATTAATTATGAGGCATTGCCTCTCAGGGATGTGTGTGAGCTATAATAGGCACCAATACAGACAGCCTCTGCTCTGAGGAGTTTCCAGTCTCTTCTTTTTAGTTGTATGACCAACAAGATGTAGCTTCGTTTACACAATAGCTTGACCAAAACAAATGGAAAAGATGCCCATGTCTCTAAGGCTGAGGAAGCAGAGGTTTGTGGGATGGGTAACACAGGCACCTTGTGCATCTGCGTGACACGCTCACACCCCAGAGATGGGGAGCAACAACAAATACTCAACCTCAGAAGGCTGTTCTCTAAGAAATACACACTTGGCCCTTGTTCACAAAATCTGCCTCCACATGTGGCTGCCCTTAAGGGAATGCCCAAACCGCACAAGCGGGATTAAACACGGGGATCAAAATCCAGCCCTGTCCAGAGTGAGACTGAAAGATGCCACCGGGGAAAATTGCTGTCCGTCCTACATCCCTGCTCCAGCACTGGATGTGAGCTCTGACTGCTGAAAGGCTGTTAAATACACACCTCACTCTGAGCAGATATAACAGAAATAGCGTCCAATTATTCCTCAGCTCCTGCCAGTCTGTGCCGCAGTCACACGGGGAGCTTCCGAGCAGGAGCCCTGCTCCACCGCCCACGGACGCCTCTCCACTGCCCACACCCTGATAAATGCAGAGGGCGAGCGGGGTTCTCACTATCAGGCCACACCCTGAGTTACAGAGAAGAGGCATCCCAAGGGCTGTTCTTCTGCCTCTGGAGCTGGTAGTGAGGGGAGTTCAGATGCATCAGAGCAAGACAGTGTGCGCCAGGCTGTCAGACTTGACACCAGCTAGGGATTTCACTGTTTAAATCCTGACTTCAGATTCAATCTGTGCAGCAACAGGCGGAGAAGGAAGCAGCAGGCAGTTTTTTCCAGTACTTTCAAAGTCCAGGTACCCAGCTGTTACACCCACTTGCTGGTTTTCCCTGTTTTTTCATTCTGTGCAGCAGACAAGCAATTGAAAACAGTATCACAGCTTAAAAGCTTCTGTGTAAAAACAAATCTGCTCTTCTACACAATTTAGGAATTCACTAAATCAAAGTCACACCATCATGAGTCTGGTGCCCTTTCGGAGGGTCTAGTGATGCTGCTCCATGGTTCAGTGCTTCTGTGAAGCAGAGATTTTTCCTTGGCATCCCGAGGTATGCAAAGCAGCAAGCAGCCTCCTGTGCAAATGAGGCTGCCCTACTTTCTGCAAATGACTGCCCCTCAACCATCCTCACCAGACAGTCTGATTATATTTCTCATATTGCAACACAGATGTTCATAACTTGTCATCTGCACCAGGAACACCAGCCAAGTATTCCAGCTGTATAATAGCTTTTTAATGCTGATTGAAGAGTCTCACCATAAATTACTTCCCCTCATATCCCTGGAAATCATACAAACATCATGCAAGGCAGAGAGTGATGCATTTAGAACCACCTCTGCAAAGTGCCACAGCAATGTTTTAACAAGGGTTGTCTTAGTCCAAGCGCTGAGCAACTCCCATTTGCAGAGCTCCTTCTGCTGAGAAGATACATGAGAGAAGCTGTTGAGGCATCATTGCTGGGCACACTTTTGGGTTTGGAGGATCCTGCTCTGCTGTTTGGGAATCCATGACAAAAGGCAAGTTACCTTGTGATGACTTGATGCCTTTAATTCTAAAATCAGCAATGCTGAATACAAGGAGATTGGTGGGAAAACAGAAAAACCTGGAAAACCAAAAATGGAACAAATGAATGCCTTTGTAAGGAGTAGGGGTTGATTAGTCCCTCCCAGGATAAAAAGAAAGGGATGTAAAGCAAAGCTTGCAGGTTCAAAACAAACACATGGAAACAGTTTTCACCACATGCCTAAGCAGGCTGTGGAACTCCTTGACATGGGATGCTGTGGATGTTAATTTCCACATGCCTCAAAAAGGACTGGATGGCTACTTGGAAGCAAAATCCATGGAGGGGTGTTAAAGACGACACATCTGAGCTAAGAAATACCTGACCTGAATTTTTTTGTTGCACCCCTGTACATTTTCCCTGTTCACTCACTATTTTCACATTATCCTCTGTAGACCCCCCCCAGGAATATCAGACTACACATACCATTCTTTTAATCCTGGGAGGCAATAGTTTTTGTTTTTATTGTGGATACATCCAGTGAACATTAAAAGAGAAGCACTCTCAGCTCATCCAAGTCCACGGTGCTTATAGTGATAAGAGGATCCAAAGAGCATTTCTTCTTGCAAACTATACCACCAGGAGAGAAAGTACAGTTTCTGGGGCTGGCTCTGATGCTCCTGGCAGATTACGCTACCAGCAATGTGATTATGTACATCACTGGGGACTCTAGAGTTGGCTTTGCAATTCTGCTCTGTGAAAGTGATACCTGTGGAAATACAGGAGCTTGCCCAGAAATATCTGCAATGCAACTGGTTCCAGCTTTTCACCAAAATCTCTTTGGGGTTGCAACACTTCCCAGGAACATGCCAGATAGCCACAGGGGCACAGGAATTTAAGATATTTTGGTAATGATATTTGATATAGTTCACAAGCATCCTGCAAAATGTGTTGCTGTCCAATTTTTTTTATTGGCAGGCCAAGGTGGGATGGAGGAAACCAAGATCTGTTCTACTTTGCTCTTCTTCAGTAGCTTTACCACCAGGAAAAGCTGAAGGCTTGTTTCTCAAGCCAGGATGAGACAAAACTGTTACTCAGTGCACTAATAATTAGCACCTTGTGTGTCCTGCCACCTACCTTCTTTGAGCAAGCCAAAAAGCACAGTTTTACTGCAAATTTTTAGGCTTACTTCCTAAGGAAACTAGGTTCACTACTAAGCTTTCTGATAGTGTCAATCAGCCACAACCAGTCACCTCAACAATCACACCTGAGGCTGATGTCCAGTTGTGAGAGTAGGAAAGATTCGGAAAATCTGAAGTTACTGTATAATTGACAGATAAAAGTCACTGAATAATGGAAATGAGCATTATTGATACCTCACTGTGGAGACAACAGCGGTGCCTACACAGTCTTTGCCAAACAGCAGAGTTCAGTCTTTAGACAGATCCTTGGGAAACCACATCTCGTGCATCTGCTGCTTATGGACATATTTTATATGACTTAGAGATAGCGCATTTCACCACCTGCAATCTGAATTATTACAGGCCTTTATTAATATTCCCCACTGGTTGCATGATGAAATGAGAAAGTAGCAGTGATGAAATGAGAAAGTAGCAGCAAGGCTAGATCAGGAAACAAGCGTGGAGAGCAGTTTTCACTGCTGTACAGAAAGCAGAAAAGGATTTTGCCCTGAAAAGCAGAATAACATCTTAAGTGGAACATTGGAGGGGCATCTCATAAGAAAGGAGTCTGACAGAGTGGGGCTGGTTGAAAAAGTCATTTTCACCAGGGAAGAGTAAAACAAGTGGGGTAAGATAGGACTTAAAATACGTTCTGGTTTATCTGCAGTTAAAAAAAAAGGTAATGCAACTAATAGGTTTGGGTGTTACCCACTTCTCTCCTGAGAGACTAGGAATTTTTTCTCCAATAGAATTTCTTCTTCCTCAGGCCAGTACTACTGGGATAAGGACTCAATAAAACTGTTCTGCAATCTCCCACCCACCAGCTATAATATCCTCTCCACTTAGAGTGCACAGTTTAAAGCTGTTTTAACTCCCTCATGGATATAAAAAATAAACTTCCCCATGATGAAAGTAGGCACATACAGCTGAACCATAGTTAGTTTTACAGGGGTGATCAAATTCTAACTATATTGTTGGAAGACCTAGAACATCCTGAGTTGGAAGGGACCCACAAGGATCATCAAGTCCAACTCCTGTCCCTGCACAGCACCATCCCCAAGGGTCACACCAAGTGCCTGAGAGCATTGTCCAAATGCTTCTTGAATTCTGCCAGGCTTGGTGCTATGACCACTTTCCTGGGGATCCTGTTCCAGTGCCCAACCACCCCCTGGAGGAAGAAACTTCTCCTAATATCCAGCCTAAGCCTCTCCTGACACAGCTTCATGCTATGAACCAGAGTCTTTCACCCTGTATACTTCAATGCTGAAAATCAGAGCACTTAACCTCCTCATTTTTGCACTAAGGTGCAGTCCAGAGACTCCTTGACCAACGTCTTTCGGAGCCAGCCTCAACCCCAAGCCTCAGCTGATGAGACTTGCCTCTCAGATGAGATAACTTGGTCTTGGCTGCCATAAACACAAAATTTTCAGTTCCTGGGGTACCTTAAGGGGTTTTTTCCCTCACTCTGCTGACACTGGGGAGTTTGTTGGCTGTGCAAGGAGTCCCTAATGATTCTAGGGACACCATGTATTTATGGCTGGATAGTTCAATGATTAAGTCATCCAGGTGTGAGAGAGGAAAACAAAGCTGAAACTTAAAAAGAATCCTGGGTAGACACAACAGATGAATGGGAGGAGAAAAGGGTACATTCAGGGCCATTTACCCCAGGGAACAGAATTGATGATCAGGGCTGAAATAATGGAAAAAATATTTGTAAGTCAGCCAATTGAGTCTTTTGAAGAGGTGTTGCTGTCAAGGAAAACAGAGGACCTCAGGTGCAGGTGAACCTATTTGCACAGAATTCGTGAGTCCTAATGCTCAGTCAAGATTAGAAGGGGTGTCATGAAGCCATCAGGGAGTCTTCTTGAACCAAAATCCATCTCTCTGCTTTCCCTAGCTCCATGTGTTCTCGACACCCATTTATTACCTTTCACTGACAAGCATTTTCTCCTAATCTCCTGTAACATTTGTATTTGCAATCCTCTCCTGTATTCAGAGTTTAGTCCACATCCCCTACCTGCTTCACGAAAGACTTCATTTACATGGTCCCCAGCAGTACCTCTTTTATGATCAAATCAGATCCTTTGCACAGAAGATGGTGTGTGGCTACCTCTGTGCAGCTGCATTTGTAGTCTCAAGCTTTGACTGGTTGGCATAAAGTCATTTGTAAAAGGACAATAACAAGCATGATGAATTCTAATGCTCTGTGTGTCATGGTACTTAGCTATTTCATAGATAACTACATCACCATTATTTCACAACGCTGCAGCAACTCAAACCTCTTTAAAAAAAAACAACCTTACAAAACCAACACTTTTTCATAATATTAGTGGACAGGTACCAAAAAAATCAATGGTTGAGGATCTACATCTATCACAGCTTGCAGAAAACCCTTTGCTAATATTGGGTCAAGGGAAGCTGCTCTAATTTTCTGGTTTCCTGTGTCAGCTCATATTCACCTGACACCACTCGCTGGCATTAAAATAGATTTTCAGCCCCCTGCTTCATGCATCATATGCAGCACAGAAAATAAATCAGCTCTTTCAGAGATAGTGTTCACGACAATGAAGCTGGTGCCACAGAGATGTTCCCTCATTAGCTGTGTCTCTTGCCCCCATTGCATTTCAAGTCCTTCAGGGATCACGGAAATCCCGGAAGGACCAAGGCACTCTGGGGGTTGGGCAGGACATGGGAACTCATCCTGGTACCACTGACCCCTGGACATTGACTCATGCATTCCCTTCCAGCCCAGAAAGGTAGCATGTCCTACGAGGTTTTGTGGTATTGGACTGTGCTGTAACTTTGCTGATGGATGTCAGTCGACCTCAGTACAGAAAAGTCATCGAGCCTCACAGAAAACCAAGCCTTAAACAAGAAATTCTATAAACATTGTTATAACTAAAGCTTTATGGCAATACAATCATGGAACAGACCCTCCTAGAAGCTCTGCTAAGGCACATGGAGGACAGGGAGGTGATTCAGGACAGCCAGCATGGCTTCACCAAGGGCAAGTTCTGCCTGATCAACCTCTTGGACTCCTATGATGGGGTAACTACATCAGTGGACAAGGGAAGAGATACAGATACCATTTATCTTGACTTCTGTAAACTCTGTGACACAATCCCCCCCAACATCCTTCTCTCTGAATTGGACAGAGATGTATTCGATGGATGGACTGTTAGGAGGATAAGGAATTAGTTAGATGGTCTCATCCAGAGGGGAGGGATCAACAGCTCAGAGTCCTGATGGACAACAATGACAAGTTGTGTCACTCAGGGTTCTGTACTGGGACCAGTGTTATTTAATACCCTTATTAATGAGGTAGATGAAGGGATTGAGTGCCCCCTCAGCAAGTTTGCAGATGACACCAAGCTGAGTGGTACGGTTGACACACCTGAAGGATGGGATGCCATCCAGAGGGAGCTGGAAGGGAGCTGAACAAGCTCGAGAAGCAGGACCACGGGAACTCCATGTGGCTTAACAAGACCAGGTGCAAGGTGCTGCACCTGGGTTGGGGCAACCCCCGGTATCAACACAGGCCGGGGGATGAACAGACTGAGAGCAGCCCTGGAGAGGCTGGATGTGACCCTGTATTGTGCACTCACAGCCCAGAAACCCAAACGTGCCCTGGGCTGCATCAAAATCCACATGGCCAACAGGGTGAGGGAGGGGATTCTGCCCCTATTCTCTGCTCTGGGGAGCTCCACCTGGAGTGGGGCATCCAGCTCTGGGGTCCCCAGCACAGGGCACATCAGTCTGTTGGAGCTGGTCCAGAGGAGTAGCTTGCAGTCCACTTGCAGCTCAGGGACCACCTGAACCCAAGGCAAAGGCTTTGTATGCAGTAACTCTTGATGGATTTACCTTCTCTGGACATGCTTCATGATCCCTTGATCCCACAGAAACTTTCAGCACCTCTACCCTCCTGTGGCAAGGATTTCCCACAGCCTGATTCTGTGTGGGCTAGCAGCCTGCCACAAGCTGGCTTATGTGTGTTGTCTGTAGTATAAAGAAACGAGTGGGGAACTGTCTGAAATGGTTGCAACTTTTCCCTCCACTCCACTCAGGCTCCAACAAGCCTCCATCTCCTCCCAGTCTCGGCAGCTGAGGACCGGCAGTCCATTTATTTGCTCATATTGAGAAAGCTGGCTCATATCTCTGATCATCCTTGTCATTTGTTCAGTGTCTGGAGCCAGGACATGTCCTCTGGGAAGGAAAATGGAGAGGAAAATGAGCTAGGACACACTCTAATAAGGGACTGGTGCACAGTCAGAGACCAGCTCACATTGAAGGCAAAAACAGAACAAAGACCATGGCAAATACAGCCTTCATCCTCTGGGATGGACATGGGGCAAAAATCCACATCTGAATTTGAAAGAACGTGCAGGAGACTGACAGAGGAGAATTAAAAAGTGCATTAGGACTCTTAAATATGTCACCACAAGTGCTCCATTGACAAGTGCTGCCGTGCTCTGCTCAAACAATGCTTCAGGGAAGCCAGGGCACGCTTCTGAGGAAGAGCATGTGAGCCCTATTGAGATCCCTCTGTTTAATACATTATAATGAACAGTTAATGACGGGGCACTTGCAATAAATGGCAATACCCACTCTACTGTGGAGCGTTGCACAGAGCAGAGGCAATCCACTGTCTGCCCAGCAATCTCACCTGGCTCCCTGCTTTGTTCCTCCTTTGTGGAGAGAGACGCCTGATGCTGAAGGAGGTGCTGCTGGAAGATGCACTCATTTCATAGTCACGCAAAGGAAATTCCTCATGAAACATCTCATTTGCCTATTGAAGAGCAGCAAGGCTCTAACCTCAGGTGGTTTCAGTCCTGCAATCCGAAAGCTAATTTTAACCAAAAAAGATTTTTATTTTTCTTCCCAGAAAATCTAGGCATTTGCTTCTGTCTCGAGGCTCTCTCTGCTTAATAAATAGCTCTTTGAAGAAAATGCTTAACATCTCAGCACATACTCTGGGTAAAGACTCTTTTAGCAGTGGACTGAAGGGATAATGTACTAGCAGCACCAAAATCTGTGGCCCCCCAATGCAATGGGTCTGGCTAATCTTTCCCTAAAAGATACACCATTAAGCATGAGGAATTTCTACTAGGGCATAGAAAACGGAGAAAGGATTGAAATTCCAAAACTTCCTAACTGATAAGATTACCACAAAAAACGTGTGCAGAGCTAATGGTATTTAACAGTTCAATAAAGTCCCACCATTTTTTAACCCTCCAGGTGCTGCAGCTCACTCACAGCTCTGCTGGTGGTGAATCACAAGATAATTTCTTGCCCATTTTTGTGTCAAATCTTCCAGGTTTTTCAAATCACCATCAAACACATCTCACCAGATTGCTGGCACATTAGGAGTGCTCACAGTCTGCTAATGGACTGGAGCTGCTGGTTTAAGGTCTAGCTGGGTACATGCAGCTGCTGCTATTGGGGGCTATGGCCCTCAGCCACTGCCACTGGTACACCCATGTCTGCAATGAAACAGCCCAAAGGTCTAGGCTTTTCCAGCTGACTTGCCAGTGATTACAGGAGTCTTATCTGATCCTCCTCTAATTACAGAACACTGAATAGGCCAATCTCACTCATTTTACCTCACCTGCATCCAACAGTCCAGAGCGGCAGGTAGGTAAGGCTTTGGCAGACCCCTAACCAGGGAAAAACTGGCAGCAACAGCAGAAAGCTGTGAGCAGCTTTAGAGGCAAAGCCATCCAACATAGGGATCTGCTTCTTCTTCCCTCTCTTCTTTGCTGCTCCATGTTGATTACACTTCCGTCAACATGAATTTTCCTAGGCAGGAAACTTCTCTGCCACTCCTTTTTGTCTCATAGCAGTGTGTTACCTAATTATAAGTGCAAAGAGCTGAACCAAGCCCTTGTTCAGCTGGGCCCTGAGTTAGAGAGTTGCCTAGAGTTGCCTGCAGTCAGTCCTGAAGTTACTGTAGTGAAACTTTGAAGGACGGCACCACAGGGCTTTGTAAGTGTCCCTGAGTTATGTGATGCTCCTTGCACATGAATCAGAGGATCATAAAGGACATTGCTCTAAAGTACCCAGATGATGACTTGTAGCCTCTCTCACTCAGCAGGCTATGCTCCAGGTACCAGTGGCTCCCATCATTCATCCAAGCAGACTTCTCCCAGCTCATGTGAATTGGCTCAGCCTGGATGCTGGGTCTTAAATTAAGCTCATGCTCTTTAAGAAAAGTCTGATATCACTCATCTAAATGTTTGCTTAGCAATGCAGAGTCCTCTCGGCTTAGCAAGTGCTTCTCTCTCTGTAATGTGCATCCACGTGCACTCACTCCATTGGCAGCTGTAGGGAGCAGCAAAAGTGCAGGAGGGTCAAGGATGAGTCAAGGGAAAAACAAACTGGCTTTCCTTCCTTCCTTGGTGGTCAGAGCCACCTTATGCTTTGCAGCTTTACAGTATTTTTTGACAGAGTGTTACAGGGCTCTCTGATATATTGCCTCTGGTTGTCGCTTGCAGAACCACACCAAAACCCATGCCTTGGCTCCATCCTCACTTTGCATTCAGCTGTCAGGTCTTACCTGCTTCTGGAAGAAGGAGAAAAGTGAACTTTCAGAGGCAGAACTGCAGCCTTAGCTTTATACCTCCTCCCACAGGAGCCGATATAAAATTATTCCAGGTCTGCTGAAAGCAGGGCACAGAGTGCCTGGTTGGTTTGGGGCTGCAAAGGGAGGGTGCCACAGCTGCCCTGCTCATTTGGAAGCTGGGGAGATGCTGGTACCACCAGCACCTCTGCCCTCTTCTCACCCACAGGCACTGGGTGGGAGGGACCGATCAGAAAGGATTTGCAATGAAGTGGATGTAAACCGTTCGTGTAAATCCCCCTGCAGCCTGGTGAGAATAAATCCTTCCCTCCTCCCCTCCTCTTTCACAGCTAAGAATGATATTAAGACTGTGGGACTGAGGATTTCCAGATTTCGAACATTAAAGTATTTTAATTGCACTTCAGGGTAATTCAGAATGGAGCAAATGAAACACGGCAGGCAGAGAAAATAGCTGCTCTGGAAAATGTCTATAATTTTCAGGGATTCCTTTTATTGTTGACTGCATCCAAATATTTCTGCCCTTGACTAAGTGCTCTCTGTTCCTCTGTGTCTCTTAGCAGTCCCTGCAGCGACCAAGCAGAATAGCACCAGAAAGAATAAACAGGCAAAGCCGGAACATAAAACCCATCAATTAATGAAGGGGGCTTCTCCCCTGGCTGGTTTAGTACAAACCAGGCTCCTGCTGCAGGCTCGGGCAGGGCTGGCCCCCTGCATGTGCTGAGCTGCAACAAGGACCTGGGTTTGGGGGAGAAAGGCCACCAAGGCAACTTAGGGCCTCCCACTCCAGAATTCCTCCCTTATGGCTTTCACGCCTCTGAAGGAAGCCCCTGCTCAGTCTGACTGCTGATATTCATTATTTATGGAGTGATGCAAACATATCTAATGCAAGGATTTTTTTTTTTCCCTAGCACCTTAGGGGCTGTCAGAAGCAGAAGCAACCAGAAACTAATCCCCCTTCTGATTTCCCTCCCTCCTCCTACACACTGGGCAGGCGCCGGCACAGTTCCTTCACTTGCCGAGGCTCATATCCTGCTTCTCCTGGTGCCATTGAGAGGTTCCTTTCCCAAGCTTGGTGACAGGACTCTCACTTCAACAGGGTAAGATATCCATAAACACTGGTCTGTGCTCTTTCTAAATGTTTGTGTTACAGACATTTGACATTTATTTTAGACTGACCCCAAGGTTTTGTGCAAATCTTTGAAGCATGGTAGCTTTCAACTCTGTCCTCCCTGAGACAACAAGGATGGCTTTTGACACAGATTGGCTCATGGGTTAATCCTTGTGTAGATGGGGTAATTTATACTGTAGCTGGCAGCAGCTGGATAAAGCAAACCCAGAGGGCCAGGCAAGGTTTACCTCGGATGGCTGATGCATCTTAGGGACACAGTTTGTCTTTTCCACACAGAGATGTACAAATCTGCTAATGACACCTTCCATCCCAGAGAAGACAGAGTTTACGTGGCCACCAGATTACTCTGTGAACGCCCTGGTGCCCTGATGACCTGAGCTGCATGCCACAATTAATGAACTGAAGTCTACACACACATGCAAACACACATGCATGAGCGCACTCTCAAGACCGACAACCAATAACCACTTATAAAAGGAAAAGGGAATATCTTAGCTCAGCCTTTTTTCCACGATGGGCCCACAGACATCACCAGATACTCAGAGGTGGAGGTAGTGCCCTCTAGGTAGCAGTGGGAATTATTTGTGGCATGATTTACTCAACGCTAAAATTAGCCCTGGGACTAATGATTTTCCTGCAGCAGGCAAGACCTTCCCCATCCTCTATCCCAAAAGACATGGCTATGAATGCTGGCGCTGGGTTTCTCTGAAGCCCGTCCATGTCCCCTTCCAACAGTCTTCCTTCTGCAATGAATCTAAACACGGAGCTCACGATGTGAGGGAGAGCTACAGGGAATGCCAAGCCATTCCTCCGTGCCGGGGCTGGATTAATACATCAGACCTGTCTCTGGCAGATATTGTGTTTGAGGAATGTTATTACATTTCCCATGCCCACGGCTACTTGTTGCCTTTTCCACACTAAACTAACAGTTACCAGAACCTTTTCTTATCTGTCAAGTTTCTGAAATTGTTAAACCGATCCGACCTGCTTTTCTTTCCCATACCTAACAGGTTTGTCCTTCCCCACATTGTTTGTAAGTAAGTGAGTTGTAGTCTGAGCTATTTATTGGATGCCTCTAGCCTTGGAGCCAAGAGGAGGAAAGCTCACATCCATATTGGTCCTCTGGGGCAGTTCTCATCACAGTGAAAATGGAGCGCTTGCTGTCCCTGCCGGCTTCCCGAAGCCGTTCATCGCCTGGATTACGTTACTCCATTGTTTATGGCTCACAGTGTGCACATCATTCTCACAGTGCTGTGTTTTGGTTTGTGGGTTTGGGTTGGGTTTTTTTTTAAAAAAGGGAATACATGCTACTAAAGGGCATGGAGTATTCCCAGCTCCTGTCCTGAGCCATGTCAAGGCAGGTGATTTCTGCAATGAGAAATCAGGATGGCAATAAGGCACCCAAGCAAAGAGGAGCTGAGGGCTCTGAACTGCAGTGAGGGGAAGACAGGAATGTTTGCAGTAATAAACAAATAATAAATGGGTTTCTCCTCCATATTCATACAACAAGCTCAGCATGAACAAAGTCAGGCAAAATCCTTCCTCTCTGAGCCAGTGTTTCACACAGTGCACAGCCCATTGCATCCTATGTGTATAAAACATATGTTTATGGATGCACACATATATGCATGTACATACTCCCACACATAAGAAATTACAACCTCCATGGCACTTCCTATTAAATGGTGATATGGAAATTCTCTTACTGCAACCACTTTTGACTTGCTGCTCATCCAGTCACATTTGCACCCGATCAGGTGCACAGGGCTAAGACACCTGCCTCTGGCTTGTTTAGTCATGTATAATTAGGAAATGTGCACCAGGAAATATTGGACCAGGCTACTTGCAAGAGAGCACATGTGCTGCAAGTTTCCAACCATTTTCCCTTCCCGCCTTCACAATGCTTTCCCTCCTAGAAGAGTTGAGTCTCAGGAGTTTGTTCCATGCTGTGGAAGAAGGTCCTGAAGCTGAAAGTAAGAGATTTGGCTTGTATTCTTCCCTCTGCTACTGATAACCTAAATCACCTTGGGCCAGGCATTTAGTGGATCTGAAGCACTCTTTGCCCACTGGAAAGGAGCTATGGTAAGACCACCAGTAGAGCCCTTTGATAACGATCAGTGAAATGCACTGCAAAGCCTAAAATGAGAAGATGAAAGTGTAAGCAATGTCTGACTGACCCGGAGCAATGCTCCATGCAGGAGTGCTCTGCCTCTTACGGCCACAGCAGCAAATGCTGCCTAGTGAGAGCCAGCCAGCCTGGCCACCATCTGTGGCCCATTTTCCCCACCCATCCCCACCACCCACAGTCATCAGAGCAGAGGGGTTGGAGAGCACTCTCTGCCTATCCCATTTAGTAGCTGTTTATAGATGTATTGTTCACAAATGTGCTGCTTTAACGGAACACATTGACAGGGACCTGAGACGTGTTTCAGACGACGTCCTTCTTCCTCATCATGGTCTATACCTTGCTTTCCTCTCATGCACTGCACCAGGTAGAGGCAGGGGCAGAAAAAAACCCTTGGCTGTGCTGAGGATAAGTGGATATCTCAAAGATAGTCAAGGGTTTAAGAAATCAAATAAGTAGTAATTAAAAATAAGTGGGCAGAGGTCGTGCATTCCCTTGCCCCATCTGGAAATGCAGTGGTGGATTTAGTATGCCAATATTGACACTTTAATTAGTCACTGCTTCTAAAATGCTTTGTGAGTAGAAGCCTAACACGGCCAAAATTATTATTAATAATCACACTTCTAGGAGCGTTTCACTTTTTATTATTACATTATCATGCATTAATATTATATAAGAACATTAATAATTACAATACTATGTCCCTTAATAGGGAAAGAGTAAAAAAGACCAGTACCACTTATTAAAGACTTTCCCTGTATTTTAGCCAATAGTCGCTTTATAATTTTATCATTTAAATTAACTGCACAGTCACAGGCTGGGATAGTCCTAATTAACAACAACAGAAAAAGAAATACAATGCACTCCAGTAAATAGAAGCAGCCCCCTCTTTCTCCAAACCTCTCCCCCCTCCAACCCCCCCAGTAGTGCAAAATACATAGGGGACCCCGTTGTCATAGTAACTGGCATTACAGCTTGCTTTCGATAATTAATGGAGGGCTTTGCTATTACAGTATTCTTGAAATTTCACTTTCCCCTGTGCTGCACTGCAGAATGCAGTATCATTTCTCCATTCATAAATATTTCATTACCACAGTCTGCTGTGTTTCATCATCACTGATAACACTCAGACTAATCCACCCATTGCTGAATTCATGTCGCCCTGTCGGTAGAGCAACTTTCATTTCCTCCTTCCACTTCTGCAGTCTTCATTTTTCTTGTTCAGTGTTCTCCTGCTGCAAAACTGTCATCGTGGGCTAAGTACAGAGACCTTTATTTTTCTTACTCTGAAAAATAAGCGAGCGGTAAAAGCTCTGCCTGAGTAAATCGCGTACAGACACACGCAGGCGCAATGTTTGCATCACAGATGTAATTTGTATGGTTCAGAAAAGGGAGATATTTAGGTCAGCAAGGGAGAGGAGAATTGTAAAATGTTGCTGCAGCAGGAAACTCAGAGTCTGATTCAGCAAATTCCAGGGGTACCTTCAGACACAGGTGTTGTCCCTCTGATGACAGCTGTGAGGAGCAGAAGTGATATTCCCATCCAGAGGACTTGTTGGAGCATAATGTGTTTGGAAATTAACATACTAGTAGAGCCTATCCAAAGCCAGTGGGGCCAACATCTTGGTAATACACATAGCAAGAAGGCAGCAATAGAGAAATGGTTTAAATTTTTTCTTTAGTATCAAAACACTCAAACAAATCGACGTCCTTACATACATAGCTTCTATTGATATCCATGCAGAAGGAACTGAATTTTCCTTGTTGAGCCTCACTTGACTTATTTATCTTCTCTTTTTAAATACTTTTCTCTTTTATGTTGCTATCCCTTTGAAACAAGCTGGTGGTAAAAGACAGAGAGACCTGAAAGAGTCAATTGCAAGGTGTCTCTCCTGTAACTCTGTGATAGACTTGCCTTAGATTGCCTTTCCAGAGGAGATGAGGGAGGCCAAAGGGAAGGAAAATGCCATTTGTAGCCTGTTAGACAGAACACTGCACAGAATCTGGCTTGTTTTGTAATAGGTATCACAGATGGGATGTAGTTTTCCTCTGGGAGGGGTTAAATCCTGGATAAAGAATCATGGCACAAATGAGCATTAGTGGAGACCATGGCATGCAACTCTTGACAGGCACTATATAAATGTATAAATGTATATATAAATGTGTGAGGAAAATTTGTTTCATCTATTCTGCATGTGGCAGAAATAGCTAGGTAAAAAATTGCACAGCCCATGCAATAAATAGCAGTTATTTGCCTATGCCATGCAATCTGCGAGACCTGCTAGGATGTCATTTATGTTGACACATTTAAAGAGAGAAGCTCTGCAAATCCATTTTCTTCCAAGCATCATAAAAAAGCCCTACTTTTTTTTTGTTTTTTTTTCATGTATTTCCAATTCAGATTTGGCAGTTTCATGTAGCAAGAAGAGAACACTGGAAGTGGACTGAGGCATTGCTGGGTATTATTTAGCCTTCCTTAAAAGAAAATAAACCAAATCAATATAAAATCTTTAAAAACTTAAAAAAATACTAAAAAAAAAAAATCTGCTTTTATAAATTCCATTCTATATGGAACTAAAATAATCTTCTCTCCCATACTATAATTTCCCAACCATCAACCATGAATGGACACACAGGATAGAGGAATCCATACCAACCAAGGGATTGGTATGGATTCCTCTCTGCATGGGACATGACTCCAATGAACAAACTTAATTTCTAAATGAGCTGGTGGAGTGTTTCACCTGAGTGTGCTGGGATGGAGAGTTTCATGGAGTCAGACAAACACCAGTCAAAGCCAGAGGCCTGTGACAATACTCCGAAGGGAAGTTTGCAGTGTCAGTTAGATACAGGACAAAGATCCAAATTGCTTTCAGTCCTCTGTGTGAATCTCCAAGTGTCTGTTAAAAGACCACCCCTGAGCCCAAGCACGCTCAGTGTGGGCTCAAGCTTTTGCTCCTGTAACCCAGGCAGATGATGCTGACCTTGTCTGAGCACATGATGGCCCTGCCTCCCCAGAGACACCCACAGCTCAGCCCTTCTGAGCAGCCTGGAGGGGTGGCACAAGTTTAAACCCAGCTGGCAGCCACCCATCTTCATCCTGCTGCATAAAACCCCCGTGCAACAAAAAGGCTTCATCCTGAGGGGCATCCTACTCCCAAGCAGGAGCAGCCAGCTGGTGATTTTTCAGCAAAGCTCCTTGCAGGCTGGACATGAGGCGTGGGAAACCCCCCAGTTTGCCAAGCATTTTGGGAGTGAAAGCTCAGAGGATTTGCAGCCACGTTCCCTGACAGCCCCAAATGCAAAGCCATTCCTGTGAGGAAAAGTGAGCCCTGGTTCCCCATGCAATCACCCGGCTGCCTCCCTTGGTATTACTGGCATACAAATACTTGTGTTTGGCCTTCATCCATCCAAGAGCTGTCAACATGTAACTCTTCAACTCCACAGTTCATAGGGGCTTTCTTCCTTGTTTTGTTCAGGTTTAGGAAGGAAAAAAAGCAGGTGGATGAGTTTTGTGCAGTATCTATCTCCTTGCTCTGAGAATTTGTTGTTAGTGACACGTGGAGAGAAATTACTCTTGACAATAAAGGCTATGATATCTTTTCCCTTCTATTTCGGACAGAAAGACGTGCTTGAGTGCGTGGGTGTCACAGAGAAAGCAAGAGAGTAAGTGCCTGCGTGGGCTTATATGCAATTGCCATTTTATCTTGTTTTTCTTTTAAGTTTCCCTATGCTTTCCCTAGCTTTTAAAGAGATTTCCTAGGCCCCTCTCTTCTTCCTCTCATCTTAGACTGAAAATCAGTCATAGTTTCACCAGCAAGTGTGGCTCACAAGGCACTATCCATTATTTCCTTTATAAAATCTACGATCCCTTCCCTGCAACCATGTCCACTTGTATGTTGCTTCATCAGCAGGAAAGTTCTTGCCAGTTTTTCCTCTAAAATACTAGCAGCAGAGAGCAAGGAAGTTCATGTCACTTAACACATCACACTTAACACCTCTAACCCCTTGGTCCTTTCACCATTTCCAATCTGACCTTTCCAACACCTTCCAATTTCCCTTGAAGCAATTTTTAGCATCTGTCTCCCTCCAGCTTTCTCGCTGACAGCAGACCATTCAGTGCACTCAAGATCCCAGTCACACAGCCTGAATGATGAGGGCATCCTTCCCTGCTCTCTGCTCTTGGCTCTGGGGGTGACTTGTGCCTCTGGGGCTGGCTGGAGGAAAAGTCCAGGCACTGGGAATGTCCCTGACCCAGGGACTAAAGGAGTACGTGGCAGCAGCACACATGAAATGAGTAGAAAGCAGACCAGCAGATGGTATTCACCAGCTTTCAACACCAAGTCCTTGCAGAAGGGCTTCAGAGATGCACATTCTTCTCCCACTCACCCTATCACCAAAGGGCCAAGGGAAAGCTACCCCACAGTTCTCTCTCCACCGTGGTTCTCCACTTTTTGGCGCATATTATTCATTGTAGGTGAGCTGGAGAAGAGGAAATCCCAGAGCTCAGCAATGTCTCCTGCAAGCCCAGACCCGGAAAACCAGAGATATTTCCGGGTGCAGCCTTGATGCTGTAAGTTATCCTTAATATACCACTCTCCCCTTGCCTTGCCGCGCTAAGTGGTTCTGTCGCCATGGCACCGAGCTGAAGTTCAGGGATGGTTTCGGAGCAGCCCTTCTCACCACATCAGGTACTGTGGGTGGTCCCTGCGTGCCTGGGACCTGCCGTGATGGCAACACAAACACTGTCTTGCTAAATACCCACACTAACAAAGTGGACTATGCAGTGCCACCTCTGGAAGTCTCAAAACACTTGGTAAAGGAAAACTGGCATTGTCATTCCCATTTTACAGGCTGGAGAGCTGCGGGGGTGTGAATTCTTCATGGTCTCACCGGTCAGTGCCACTGCAGGAAATAAAAAGGAGATTCCCAACTCCCTTTTCAGTCAATCACGCAATTTATCATGGTACTTACACTTTCCTGACCAGTCAACATCTGTCCTCTGTTCTGTGCCTGGATTCTGGAATTACGTCCCTTCTTTATCTAATAGGAATTTAGAATTTAAGTAGGAAGCAATGTCCTCTGATTCATTCATGCCATGGTTTTGCTGCTAGATCCCAGATGACATCCCTTTCCATCCTTTTCCAGCCTCCTCATACCAGCAGCCAACAAGCAAACAGAGGGACGGGATCGACAGCCTCTTGCCAGAAGCCATTCTTTTCCTACAGCAAGGCAGTGTACCCAGACTGAGGGTTGCATCAGGTAACAGGAGCTGAACCACCCACAGTGGGAGAGATTTTCTATGGCATTACTAAAAAAGGTAGGATTTCTAAGGTACCCAAATAGAAAAGGAATAGAAGTCATTCTTTCATAAAATAAAGAATTCTAGAAACAAATGTCCTACTGAAAGTCAAATACTAATCTACAGTCTAAGACCTGGGACTGGTTGAAAGGTTTTAGACAGAAAAAAATTTACATAAGAAGGTTTAGAAAAAGAAAAAAAAAAAAACTGAGGCACTTCAGAGGAATGCTGCAATTTTGGCAGCTCAAATGGTGGAAGCTGCTGATGTAACCATTTTTTCAGCTGCCACAACACTAAGAACCTGCGAGCCCTGGGAAACCCAGATCATGAAGGTTTACAGCTACTGTAAAGCTGAAGACTGTCACATCAGTTTTTTATAAATAAATATTTTCTTGGCTCTGTTATTTTGGAAGCAGGAGAGTGGCAGAATTTTGTCTCAGGCCTGAATTTGTGGATTTTTTTGATGAAACGCTAAAATTTCTGGTGGATAAAGTGAGAACTCTAGCTCCAAGCAACCCCTATGAATAATATAAACATCCAAAGGAAAATTGTTACTGATTTTTGCATGACTAGCTAACAGCTAAAAGGACTAAATCTGTAGTGACTACTGAATAAAAATCTTGAATATTGGTAAATCTGTCAAATTTAGAGGTAGCCAAACTGTACAGTACCTCAACTACTCAGTAGTAAATGGCACTTTATACAGGAATGTTTTCCACCTTCATTAACAAATGGATAGCATTTGATTAATTGTGCAGCTAACAAATATTACATTAAACAGTCTTACAGATGGTGTAAATGAGAACAAACAATTTTTAATGCCATGTGAGTCAGTTCCATGGTGAGCATGTGGCTCCAGAAGGATGACATGTTCAACATGCAAGTTCTTGCCTGGCTCACTTCCTCTTCAACTGAGATGAATCCTCAGGGCTGTTATCTGAGAAAGTCTAATTTCATGAATGATAAACAATGCAGAACATCTGTATTTTGGCCACTTTCTTTAGGATTTGTGACTTCTTATTTAAAAAAAAAAAAAAAAAGGAAAAATATTCATTCTTCATGTGAATGACAACCAACACATTTCAGTTTAAAATTACAGTATTAAAACCAGTTAATAATACATATTCAGCTTTTCCAAACTGCGTGTTCTGGTTCCATACATAAACCACACTATTTTGCATTTTCATATTTTTCCAATAGGGCTCCCTTGTCGTCTTTGCTAAAAGAAACGAGACTGCGCGTGTCCTCCAGGAATTCAGAGTCTGAAGTCAGGACTCACAAGAGGGAGATAAAAGCTACACAAGGAGGCCAGTCCAATGTGTCTCAGCTAAGGGTCATGCTAGTTCAGCAGACTTCTCCCTGCCCACCCAAAAGGAACCAGGGAAGCCTGGTCAATATTTCCAGATCCTGCTGCTTTAAAAGCAAAGACATGGACAGAGGCAGCTGCAAAAGAAACTCCCGCCTAGATAATTCATCAGTTAATAAAATTCTGCCAAACCAAGACAATTCTTCTACAGTTTCAGTTACAGAAGTTACACTTTATACCCCATCTTAAACTGCTGCCATTAAAACAAGCTGTTTCAGTGCAGTGGTTGCTGCATTTCAGTATCAGCTGCAGCAATTTCCCATCACATGAATCGCATGTGCACACCCCCAAATCTGAAATGTGCTCTTGGATACTTGGGACTACCAGGACTCCTTAAAAATATGTCATTCCCATAATCATTACCCATGTAACAACTTTCACTTTCCCATTTGCAATGCTATTTTTTGAATAGTGCCACTGGCCTAAGGAACAATCAGTCTGGAACTTTCCACGACTATCAGACAAACGCTACAGTTTTTTCTTAGTTCTTATTGTAATCTTTTTGCTCAGTTTTATCTCCCTGTTTCCCCCTAAGCTTAAAACCAGTCAAAATTCATTACAGACAGTATTATATCCTAGGAGCTAGAAATGGAAAGGATCTATTAGATCGCCACTCCATCCTCCAGCCAATTTACACTTGCTCCCTGGATTACCTTTCCTAATGCTTTGTCCAGTCTGGCTTTAAAAAAGACAAAACAGTTGGGCTCCTACCCTTTCCCTTGGGAGGTTGTTTCACAGCAAAATACATCTCACTGTTAGGAAATTTTGCCTTACATTCAGTCTGACTGTCACACTATTAGCCCTTGTTATATCCCTGCATGTCACACCAGGAATTCTGCTCTCGCGCTTGGGAGAGTGGGAGGCTGTTCGTGCTCATCAGAGCGCTACATGTCTCACAAACCACACACTTGTTAGTCATTCCTGAGCTGGGCTCTGCCTCAGTTTATATTTGAACTCATCTACCTGTGCTTCCACCTCTCCTGATCAACTCTGTCACTCTCCTCCAAAAACTTCCCAGATTTGTCGTACCTCTCTGGTTATCCAGAGCCTGATGTTGACTGTACTGGTTATTTTGGGATGTGGGACACCAGGCAAAGCTAGATGGCAAACCAACCCAAAGCATACGTTCTTTTTAACACAGCTTAGCTAAACTCAGCTTCTTACCACAGGGCATGAATGACAGAAGTTCACATGGGTACAAGGGGAAATAGAATCAGTTAATGCAAGAAAAAAAAGGCATTGAGAGCTCCTACATCTATAATCTTGTATGTAAGAGCCGGGACTGCCAAGCTATGCTCATCATATTGAGACAAGAACAAAATGTTATTTGATAACTTGATGAAGTGCTTTCACGTACACTTGCCAGCCTTTCACAGGAGTAAATGTGTTTCAGACACCACCACGTGAATCTCAGCTCTCATGGCACCCCGATGAGAGCACTGGGGATGTGCACTGGCCTTGGTGCAGGGAAGGACCAGAGGAAGCAGGGGCACCGCTGTTCTCTGCACTGTCATGTCTGGAGAGATGCTCTGCAGGGCTAAGCCTTAGCACTAAGCATTCCATCCCCTTCCTTACAGCAGATCCAAAGTGCCCAAGAGCTCTTGATTGGGAAAATTAAATCTGGCAGACCAGGATCACTAAAGCCCCAGGCAGAAGCTGTGTAACTAGCTCCTGACACAATTTCAGTACCCACACCAGACTGAGATCCTCGCAGAAGACACATACACAGAGGACCAAGGTGCTGTGAATGTGCTGCCAATTGCTTCCTCAGCCTCACTCAACATGTGCGTTGAAAAGAAGAGGGTGGGAGTACTGGGAAAATTAGATGCCTGGTGACCCTCCTTGTCTCACAGTTTCCTTCTTTCATTCTTTGTCTCTCAGTCACTGTACACTTCTGGCTGGATTTTGGTGGAGAAAGCCTCAGTGGAAGGTACTAAATGCTACTGCAATGCAGAGAAGTAGAGAAGTGGGGTCTAATCCTAATCCAGTGGTGCAAGGATCAGGTACAGCACCAAGGTCCTCCCTTCCCTCATTCCTGAGGGCACATGCCACCTACAGAATGGGACTTAGGTACTGCATCAGAAATCTGTGAGACAAGGCAACCTCTTCAGTCTCTCCAGCCTTCAGTTCATGTGTCTGACAAATGTGTATCGTTTGATCTTCATTGGAAAAATGTTTCAAGATCCATAAAATCTTGTAGGAAACCTCAGGGTTCCAGTCACTATTAAGAAAAAATCCCACATTTATGGTCAGATTTGTCCCCCCTTTTTTGGTCTGCCACTGAATGGGAGGTTTTAATAACAAGCTGTTCTACCCCATTTTGTGCTTTTCCAGAGAGCTTTCTGGACAGAGTCCTGTACAGGATGCTCTGGTTTTACTTAAAAAATAACTCAAAGGCCATGTAGGAAAGCCACTGGGATCACCATGGCCTACATGGTGATCCCAGTGTTTGGCTCAACATCTGGACTGTAGAGGTGGTTTCCAGGTGGAGATGGCCATGCACGATGCCACCTGTTCTACGCTGGAAAAAATCACCTTTTCCCTGGCAGCATGGAACAGTTGTTCTCTGAATGCAAGGCCAACTGTCCCACATGGATCACCTCACATCTACTCACCTCTGGGAAATGTCACCACTATTCTTCCTGTCAACCATGTCTCCACTGGAACATCAGTGCTAGGAGAGGCACTCTTCCGGCTGACTTCCTTCAAAGCCCAGAGAAAGTCATTAACAGACTCTGTAATTTAAGAGCCACTTTCCCATCTTTGCCCCATCCTATGCAGAGCCAGAGCACCAGACACAGAAAGTGTTAGGGAATAAGCACAGAAGGCACAGCCAACAACTCCAGATGTGTGACCAAACAGAAAGGAAGCCATAAAACTACCAGGCAATTTTCCAAACATGAATGAAAGAGCCTTCAGTGGAAAAGCTGTCCTCTGTTGGAGCCTTACAAGCTGCATTGATGTGGAAATGCTACCATTGCACAAACCTGCTCTCTAGTAAAGATCAAAACTGACTTCTGTGCATAATTTTTAAGAGGCTAAATTTTTTTTTTTTTGGTCATTATGGCAGGACATTTAAGTAATTCAAATTTCATTTATAAAGTTGGCCTTTCTATTAAGTCACCTTTATTCCCTGGAGGCAGAAAAAGACCTGCATTGTCACCAGCAGCAGGTGTTGCAGAGGAGCCTAAAACAGATGCCAGAAAGTCTTTCAGGCTGAAAAAAAAAAGTCTCAAGTGGGAAAGGGAGTTCTCTGCCCAAAATTTGATTGATCTTTGAAGGGAGAGTGCTCAGAAGACTGTTGGCTCTCTGACAGCAGGAGACACCAGAAAGTATTGAATTTGTCTAGGAAAAAGGTGATTTCTGTGTATTGGAGCAAAGCAGCAGAGAGAAAAATCTCTAATCAGACAGAATGTAGGGAACAACAACGCTGCTTTCGTGTCCACAGCACAGAAATGAGACTCACATAACCCACTCCGATTTCCTATGTGTGTGACATACAAATAACATAATTTGGTAAGGTTCTGAAAATCTTCTTAGCAATGCTGGGCTGACCTCCTTGTTCAAAAATAAGATGTAATGCTGCAAGACCAGGAACATCAGGAAATAATTTAATTCTTAATGAAATTAAAATTTTCCTGTTTCTTACAAGCAGAAAGAAAAGTGATGCAGGCTATATAGCACAATAACAGCAGCTTGTAAACACACAGAGAAGGCTGCTGCTATTATTTATCAAAAATATATTTGTAATCATTTTCTGGAAGTACATGCAAGGGACCATGCTGGGCATCATGTTCTTACTAATACACCTGAACTTTCAGTCAGGATACAGCTCATTATGCCTTCCTTGCAGCCCTGCTATTTGTGTCTCCTCGCTTAAGGAAGCAAGGCTGTGTGCAATGGAGATGGGTGTTCAGGCTTCCACCGCCAGTCGCCTTCACTGACTTTTGAATCCAAACACATCCATGCTGGACTTCAAGTCAGGGTCTCTGAGGCATGATGTTCTGGCAGCCTTTGGGAAAACCAGCAGCTGAGAGGAGACACCCAAGCATTAATACACACTCTAGGGGAACATCGATCTGTTTTTGTTGGCCCCAGTGTGAAAACCTTCTGAGCAAGCTTCTGGCAAGGCAGCGGGCACTGACTGGGGCATTGTGGTAGAAAGGGGAGAAGAGCTGAGGTCGGGAGTCATGGGAGGGACATTAACTAGAATTTAGGAGATTGTCAAAGAAAGGAAGTGCTTCAGGGCAGGGCCCAGGGAGGTAGGCTTATGTGTCCTGTGAGCATAGGAAAGGAGTTTCAGGGCAATCAGGCTCCAACCATGTTGCTGTGGAAGGCACGACGTGTGCTCAGAGTCTCCAGTGTCCAGGCAAGAGCTACCTGGTGGACACTGGTCACACATCTCTGGAGAGCTGTTTGGTGATCCCAGATGGCTCTGTTCCTCCTGAAAGCACCACCAAGTATGTGAACACCCAACAAGAGGGGCCTTGGTGAAGGTATGAGTTAGACTTTTGACTTGAGTTTGTCAATCACTCCCCTCATGATCTGGAAGACACAAACCAACCTATGGACCTACACTTCCATTCCCACAGATTTTATTCAGTTCCTATACTGAGATGTGTCAATAATGACCCTGTGAATGATTATTAGTTTCTCTACCACCCGCGAGTAAAGATTTGGCATGAGAATCAATAATTCCTTGAATTAATCATCAGTTACAGCAATAGCTGATGACCGAAAAGCCTGGCTGTGCACGTTAATTATTTACTATGTGCCTATGCAAAGGCAAGAGGCCAAAATCACATCCGTGCCTTCCTAGAGCATGGTGGTGGGGAGGAGAGTTCACCACTTTGAGCCCAGGACATGAGTGCCTTGCTTCTCAGCTACCCTGTGACTGCTCCCTAAACTTGCTCCCGTCCCTGAGAATGACACTGGCGCCACCACAGCCACTGAGTGCCAGGGTACAAAATGTTTTAAGTGACTAAACATTTGGACAGATGCCTCAAGTTTGGACTTTCCATCCCGTACAGACATTGTTGAAATCCCACAAGCAGTTAATCGTACCTGTTGGGGTCTAGAAAGTATTTAATCCTGAGCCCTGGCCTCGATGTGCCTCCCATCTGTGGATGGAGACAGGAATAACCATCTACATGGATGCAGTGATTCTGCTGAAAAATGGCTGCACAGGCAGCACATGATGAGATGCAGCTAATTGATGCTTTCCTGCAGCAAGCACCAACACAGCGTGTCTGGCTGTGGCACATGGGGAAGCTGCAGACACTAAACTAAAAAGAGAACAATCTACTGCCCATTTAAGTGGCAGCTGCTCTGGATGACTGCAGTGCTGCCCAGCAAATTACTGAGCAGGCAGAGGCACAATTCCCTGGACCGCATGTTAATCACCTGCATCCAGGAGGTGAGCACAGAGAGACCCTGCAGTAATGTGGTGCGGGAGCACAGGCTTTGGGCTGTGGCATAATAAATCTCCCTGCCTGCAGCCTGGCACTGTTTCTTCACCGAAGTTATACCAAATTTCAGCAGCAAGAACTGTATGAGAAAGTAAGCAAAACTGAAATGAGAAAGCAAGGTCATGTCAGAGGTCCAAGCAAAAAAAGGCAGATTAAACCAGACTCTACTTATTTAACAGTGGGCATAAATAGAATAACAGAGGCCATCTGACGAAAGCACAAAAGCACAAAAACTGCCAAACATTTGAGTGCATCAGATGTTAATGATGATCAAACCTTACACAACACATTCTGGAGAAGTCAGTGCCTTCACCCAGCATATGTCCATGGTCTGTGTTGAACAGCAATTGTCTCCTCCAAGATACTCAGCTTAAAATGCTGATGTGATTGTACCAACATTTAAAGCAGGCAGTAAGTACCAGTGTCTGGTTTCTTGTGTCCCCTACAAATTTGTTCAAGGGTCTCACAAGACTGCTTCAGTTTTGGTGGCCCTTCGGAGACAATGCTCACGTATCTTAAAATTTGATCAGGATGTGTGTGATTAGTCAATATGGCCCGTTCTAAACAGAAAGCAAATCTGTTTTACAGAAACAGCCATCTCTGAGCAAAGACACACAGTTGAAGAGAGCTCTGAGCTTTAAAAATACGGCTACTTATTTCAGAGCTGAAGTACAAACCCCTTTTCTCTCCCAGATGGTGACAATTCAGATGGAGATAGTTCAGCGATACCAACTAGCAAGCCTCAAATACCCAGCACAGTCATTTTACATGCTCACACTGAATCTGACAGAATGTCCTTGTGCACAGAACTGCTTCTGTGTGTGTTTGGGGTAGTGGTGGCAACACAAAGTACTTTCTGACCTTGGCTTAACTAATGAGCTCCAGTCAACCTTCAGTCAACCCACAGTGAAGACGAGGTTCTTTAGTTTTGCCCAAATAGGAACTCAATGAGACGGACATAATTGTGCTTTTCAGGGCAAGACTCCCTGTGTTTACTTCAATAAACCACCAAAGGTTCCTGTCTTGACTGTGAGTTTTCCTGGGACAGTTGAAATGCACCAACCACTGCAGATAAAAACTACCAAATACACAGAAATTGTACAACTTTTTTTGTTTTCCATTTTTTTTTCCAAACAAAGCTAATCTCTACAAGAAATTATTCAAGGGCTGAGACCAATTTGTCAGTAGTTGAGAAACTCAATACAAGTGCAGAGGAAGAAGACAGCAAATTCAGTGCTGCAGTACAGCCACCAGCTGCAGAAGGGACAGCAGTTCACATTCTCAATGGAGGGGAATGACCCCCAGTGATTTACTAACATAGTTTGGATTCTCAGTAGAAAACTGATTTCAGATTTGTGCAACTGTTTGATCATGCCTGGCAATACCGTGGCAGAGGTGACAGCAGTCTCAAGGGTAAGCACACAGAGCCATTTCCTGTCTATCTAGAGCACACCACCTTTCATTGCAGCACCTTTAACAAGAACATCAGAACCTGGTAAGATTTAGTGCTCCGTAAATCTGCTGCCAGTTTACTGGGAAGATCCCAAACTGAGTGTTAAAGCTAAATCTTTATTCTTTCAGGAATCACAGTTAGCTTGAAAACCAATGGCAACTAGGAACAAACCCAGCACTTAGAACATTTAAACTGTACATACTGTTCAGTCACACGAATCTCCAGCCAGTACTCCTGTAGCTTCTTTTGTTACAATTGAGGTTTTTCTCTTTTATTAAAGGATGCTGATATAAAACCCAGAGGCACACAAAACACAAGTAGCTGATGAAAACAAGAAGCAGTGCATTGTGCCTGTCACTAGTCAGTCAGCATGCCCATTAATTACTCAAATGCTGCTCCCCTTAATATTTCCACATGGCATGGCATCACTTTGATATTTGGGAGCTCACCCCCCTTTACTAGACTTGTAGCTCATCCAAGGTTGGAGGATACTCCTGAGACAGATTATAGGGTAGCAGAGACCAGCAAGGGATCTTACCTTGGAAGTGACGTTGCTCTTGGTCTTCAAGCCAGTTCACCTACCTTTGTGCTAAATACGTCTTGAGAAAAGCCAAGTGACAGCAGAGGGTAGCCCTTTCTTTGACAGAGTTGGTCAGTGACTGTCCCAAGGACCTTCCTCAGTCATACTCCCACCAGGATCAGTCCAGTCTCTGAATCCTGTTGGCATCCTGTGCCTCTGACCAGCAGTAAAATAAATCATGGCTTTTACAACCTTGGGATTCCTATGGGCTCTCTGTCGGCATCCACAAGGGATCACATGGCTTGAGAGTTTACGACTATGCACAGTAAATTTCCCCAGTAAAATTAAGGTCGGGCTTTGAAGGGAAAATCATATTTTCCAAAGGGTAGCAGCATAAAAGCACAACACTGATGCCTTTTGATCTGAGGTCTGCTTTGCTACTCGTGGCGAATCTTTGTCAGAACAGAAGGTCATCAGAGTAAGATTAATCCTAGAACATACATGACAAAGGCTTACCTAAACTAAATACACTCAAGTATTTGTATTCTACTCACAGCCAGCCCATATGATTTTACAGGCCTTCATATGATTGAATCACGCTTGCTCCTGAAGAGGCTCTTCGGTTTTTTAATCTTAATGGTTCACGTCTTTGCCTGAAAGTTGCTCCTATGAAAATGCATACCCCAGAAGATGATCCCATGGTGTCAGGTCAACTTCAGGGAAAGCTTTGCATTTCCCCCTTATCCTACTAGCCTGTGAGATTAACCTTGCAGGTATCAAAGGATAACATTACTCCACCAACACCCAGCTGTTGCAGGAAGCCCATGCTCACTGGAGTGCAGTCCAGACAGAGAGAATCACAGAATTGTTTACCCTGGAAAAGAGCTGTAAAGACTTTGAGTCAAACATAGCTGATGTTAGTGACTGGGTATGGGCTGATCCTGGACCACTCAAACTGCCTTGCAAAGATGCCAGACATGATGTCCAGTTGACTCCATTACGATTTTTTGTCTTTTATATACCTTTTATATACCCTTTTATATAACTTTTATGTATCCTCAGCACTTTTAGCATGCATACTTGTATTTCTTTAAGTCCAATAACTTAGCATAGTCCTAATATTCCATTAAGCCAAGAGACCAAACACCCTGGAGGCCTTGCAGTTAGAGGCCAGAAAGCCCTACACTATCCTGAGAAACCAAGGTCCTTGCTAGGACACATCCTGTAAACTAAGATAGGGCCATCCAGGGGAGAATTCCTTGGGATGGAGGGATATCACAAGCCTCTCACTGGGGAATCTTTGATAGATATGCTAATTTGCAAGGTTTATAAATTGTATACGCGATCTATCGTGTGTGTGCATTTCGGCGCATTACACCTGGATGAAGTAGTGCACCTTAAGGATCCTTAAATAAATACCAAGGTAAAAACCCCTTTTCCCTTAACCGTGTTTGGCTCTTAAAATGAAGACCAGGGAAAGGCAACACTGTGGCTGCAGTGAAAAAGGCTCAATGTCCAATTTTCTCCTTCTTGCTTTCCCCAGATTTCTATGCCCTCAAAACTGACTGATCAGAATCAGAGAAGAACTGAAGGATGTGGGGAGTAGAAAAGGGAAACCTCACTAATTAATAAATTAAAAGGGAAGTCTTGCAACCTACTTCACCACAGATGTTCTCCTGTTTTCCCAAGAGACTTAGTTCTTTCATACAGCACACAGGTTATGGTACTGTCTCCATAGGCAGTTCCATCAATTAAGATCCACATAATCTGCTGCCCCATGTGGCAGCATCAATCAGGCCCTGTCTTGGAACAATTACTGCTCAGTGCAGTTCAGGGAAGTCCTCCTCCTCCTCCTCCTCAGGTCCAGGTCCTCACTGAGAATTCTGAAAAGGTGAAGGGTGAAGGGGACCGAGAAACATACAGTGGGCTAGGCTGTATTTATAGATCTTAGTAGATGATGGTTTAAAAATAACCAAGCAGGTTTTCCTGGTGCCTAAATGGCACCCATTCTTTCTGCCTTGGAGAAAGTCTAGCATATTGTTTTCATAATCAAGTTATTTGGATAACACAACAGTAATTTAGATTAGGATTTGTTTACACAGCTAAATATGTTGAGTAATGAAATTAAAATGAGCTCTCTGCTTCTGTCACATCTGCAATAGTAACTGGCTTCTTATGGTTGAGTACAAGCCTGCTGCACAGATGTTTCTTGATAAGGTATAAATCAGTGTTAGATGCTGTTTATTGCAGCATTTTTACCGCCTTCTTCCCTGAAGGAGGGAATGTTGCCTGCACAGCAACCAGATGTGACCTGCAAGACTGTACGAAATACCATCAGAAGCCCAAACAGGTCCCATATTCCATATCAGCATCTGCAATGGCTCATCAAGTATTTATCAGATCATTTGAGCACTTCTACCGGCCCTAGCATCATACCACTGCCAGAATTTACTTATTATAACCTGCAATGAAAAAGGCAAGCATCCTGTAAAGCAACTGGAACCTCAAACAGCAGAAGACCCCATTTTAGTTTGGTTGCCTGCCTTAAAGGTCAAATTTCTGAGCAGACACTGCTGCTAGAAAGCAAGATACTGTGAGAGATCAAGGCAGCTGCTTTTCAGGGCATTGTAGAGAAGAGCTTCTATTTACTGCCATCCTGCCCCAGGTTATATCAATACTTTGATGGTGACAGGGGAGGAGACTTATCTTGCACTGGTGTCTATGCAAAGAGAAATCAGACAAGGGAGCATCTCCCCTGGTGAAGGCGGCACAGCTTGGAGCACCTCACTAAGCTCTGCTCAGCTCTGTGGGAGCAAGAGGATCTAACAGGAAAACCTTGCCAATGACCCAGCATTTGAAGACAGTCAAGCCTGGCCCAAGCCACACTGGCTCCTTCTCTGTATCTGATGAAAGCAACACCCATGGGCTCTGAAGGTAAGAGAGCCAAACTTCACAAGATGTACTTCTTGGAAGGTTTCTTGAAGCAAAATCTGACATTTCTTATTTAGAAAAAGGAAAGCTGGGGGGGTGGGGTCGGGTGGGGGGGATGGGTTTTGCTTCCCTGAGCTAATCCATGTCTCTGATCTGCTTCACTTGTTACACAGACAGAAGATCCTGTCAACACAGAAATAATGCCAAGTATTTACAGTTTAATGGAACCCAGGGACCAATTAACAACACAGAAAACCACCAGGCAGTGTACTTCTTATCGTAACAGGAGGGAAATCTTACATTACTGCTGTTCCCCCATTTCTTAAAATAAAGCACCAGAGCTTCGTCAATGATTTCTCAGTAGTAATGTTTATTACCTGCCAGTTTTACCATCGCCCATTTATCAATCGCTTTCTGCGTTCAGTCACAAAACCCCTCTCTCTACTTGTGACCTAAAACCACCCCCTAAAAAAGAAGAAAAAAAAAAAGGAAGAAAAAAAAGAAAGAAAAAAGCAGCTGCCCTTGGGGCTCCAGAGCAGCGTTGCTAGAACCTGCCCTCCACCCCAAGCTCCCGGACTGCTGACTCCTCAATGGCTCGGTGGATGCGATGCACCTCATCCTGCGTGAGTGTCCTCTCCGGGTGCCGGTAAATGATCCGGTAGCAGTGGCTGACCTTCTTCGTCCTACAAAACACAAACCAAAAGAGGACTCATAAATACATGTGCCTACAAATGCAAATACAGGAGGCCAAACACTTACCCTCTGGATCATTTTTATTTGCGGTCTAATTTTGCTCCTGTTGCTTGAAAATCACCTTAATGCTAAAATACACAGTTCGGAGAGGCAGAACTGAGCTGAATTTTAATTTTGCCAGAGGACTTCACTGAAGTCCATCTTGTACCTCAACTTGTATTGTGGTGTGGTAGCTTCTTACCAGAGCAAACAACCCCAGGAGGAGGGCTTCTCACCCTGTGTGATGGAAAGTAAGAGACAAAAAAGAACAGGGAACAGGAATAGAGAAAAGGGAATGATGGGGGAAAAAAGAGTATTTAAGAGTTGCTGGCTAGGCAAAGACAAGTTAATGAAAAATCAGGACAAACCATTAAGTTGAGTAAGAGCGAAAAAAATCTTCTCGCTCTCCATCAAAAGCAGGCAGGAGCACCTAACTCTTGCAAGGGCATCTCTGTAATTGCAGTGCCTGTGTTACTGAATTTAAATGGCAGTTGTGGCATCCTTTTTAGTTTCAAATAGAGCCCACACAGCTTCTTCTTTCAAAGGTGAACACTCACTTCAGTAATAGAGAGAAAATCTGAGGGGAAAAATAATGGGAAACCAGAGAGTACTGGGCAGAAGAAGCTCCCAGACTAGCAGAACTCTGCATTTAATGGCACAGAAAGGCAGTCAGCACGCTTTGGGTCATCTCTCTCCTGAAAATTGTTTCATGTTAGAACCACACTTATGTTTATGACTTTTTGATTAAATCTAAGGTTAGATGTGTTCATCCACAAAGATAACTCTCAAGATAATAATTTCAGCCTCAGATCCTACTAGAAACAGGCACAGGTAATTTTTGCCTCAGAATAGCTGTTTGATACCAATTTTGTCCCACCCAACAAGGGCGGGAAGCTTGCCCTGCTCCCACTGGCAGTTTACAACAAAAAGGCTACTTCTTATTAAAGCATTCCTCCCTTTTTGTGTGCTCTGAAGACAAAGCAAGTTAAATCCAGCTAGAACCCGAAAGGGCAAACTGCATTTCATAAAGTGTTAAGCTGACTGCAGTTAACTGCTAAAAGCCAGCCAAAAGCTTTCCCTGTGTGCAGGTTAAATGCTGCAGAAACAATCTTTAAGAAAAGAGGGAGAGGTGTAACTGTGGGGAAGGTGTTGCTCTGCTCTGCTCCACCTCTTCAAAGCAGCCAACAGGACAAACCTGGGGGAAGCAAGTAAATGGAATAACAAGGATTTGGTCAGATGCTATGTTGCCAGTAAGAAATTTGAGTAAGAGAGAGAGATAATGCATCGGAGCTCCACAGAAACGATTTTCAAAACCAGGCTGGCAAATAGCCTTAGAACTGGTAGTATTTCAGTTTTTAAAGGTGCTACAGGAATACACCTGATCAAAAACACTTGCAAATTGCTTTGGCTGAAAGTCTATTTAGAAGGTGTACAGTCACAGGCTTAATCCTGAAGTTTTGCAAATACTGGAAAATTCATTACTTTCATTCAATGTGATGTAAGCACAAGTTTGCTTAATGTAGGTGTAAGCTGTGGTAGGCGTAGCTACAGCACTGCTTCTTCACTGGCCTTGGTTAAATAAAAGTGACAATTACTCCTGACTTAGGTGTTTCTGTGTCCCCCCTCCCTCCATCCTAGTGAGCAGTTCATTCCATAGCAAATTAAATATGGCAGACTAGGACACAATAGTTTCTTGTGGGTGTTGTGGATAAACAGTAGCTTTAGGAGGTATTTAAATCAGGAATTGGTAAAGGTTGTAGAGAACAGTTCTGCATTGGTTGAAGTCGAAGCATTGGTGTGAGAGAACTAAAATGGGAATTACATTAAATGTAATTAATCTAGGTTTAATTATAGGCAAAAAATGAAGTTGTAACTACTAATACGCATGGCTGGCTACACATAACTCCACATAACACGGATGCTACACTGTATGCTACATTTTTCTCCCACATTTTAGCCAGGTTTATTTGCATCTCTGTTACTAATTGGAAAGATGGAGTATAAGGGTTCAAAGCTATTTAAAAAAAAGACACACTGCAAGTTTCAAAATCTTAAGCACTGTTTCCAGAGTACTATTACTAACGTTTCAAGGGAGATGGGGGAAGAACACTTCTTGGGTCTTCCCTCCCCTCATACTTCCCTTGCTCCCAAATAAAGTACTAAGACACTGTGATTAATCCCCACCATCAGCAGCAACTGGAAACAATTATTGTCAGCAAATAATACCTTTGCTCATTCCTTTTCCTGCTTCCCTTTTGTTCTGCACAGCCACAGAGTGTTTGCCTACCTTAAAGATGGCTCTGCTAATGCATAATGAAGTCTCTGCTGCATGCGATGCTGCAGCCTGATACAGAAGCAGTGGCTCTCTATCCTGTGAAACAAAATTTTAAGGCCAAAACCTGCAACAGCAGCTTCATGAGGTAAAAAAAAAGAAAAAAAAAAAAAAAGAAAAAATTTGGAAGCTTAGCAGTGAGCACACTGGGCTTTATTTACCTAAAGCGCACTGCCAGACAAGCCCATGCGGCTGCAGTCACGCGGACCCCTCTCCCATTAGGCTTCAGCTGATCTTAGTGTCACAAGTCTCCTCTGCAGCAGCCTGCGGCTTTCAGGTAATGAAACGCAGTGAATACAGTGAAGCACTGCTCAAAGGGAGAAGGAAGACAGGGATTTATTCTGATGCCACAGGAGGAAACAGGATACAGACTGTGGACAAACACTGGAGTGAAACAATGCCTAATGCTCTTTCATATGATTTTTGGAGGAAAGAGCTTTGCCTCATGATTTTCAGGAACTGACACACAGCTCCCTCCATGTGCTCGGGAGCTGCTTCCCTGCCAGGTCAGAGTCACTGCATGGGGTCCACCTGAAGGTCAGTGTATATTGTTTGGGTATTTCAACCTGATACCTAAGCACAACAAGAAATTAAGGTGTCTTAGTCTGCCACTAGTCTAATAAAACCAGTATGAAAGCTACCTCACCCTGGTACCTGGCACCTGAATGAAAGGGTGTGGTAGGCAACGAAAATCATAATGTGTGTGTTAGCTTTCCCTGCATGGAAAACCACTGACGGATTCTTTAAATGCAACTTGGCTAGAAAGCTGATCCCAGAACCTACCAACAGCAAAACAGTTCAAAGTTCTAGGGAACCTGTCTCAGGCATTACATAAGACTAACCACAGGGTCATTTGGATCCAAAATGTTGCATAAAGAATAAATGCCTGGCACTGGCATTTGTCTCTTCCACATGCAATACCATAACAAGACTGAAAATTTCTCCATCCTGTACTGGAAGAGGGAGATAAAAGGGACAGCAGTGAGTGGGAAACCCCCTACTTTTTAACTGTGTTCTACTTTCCATCTGCCTTAAATAAAGCCCATAAGCACAGAGAGTTCTGTATGGAGGTTACCCCTGCTCTTAAGTGCTGAGGACAACACAGAACCAGACATTTTTCTAGAGAGCTGGATTTACTTTGAGGAACAGAAAACTAGAGATGACAATCACCCACAGCATGAAAGAGCAAAAAAGAGTACCATCCCTTTTGTATGCCGAGCAGTTCACTAAGCACTACTACTCACCATGATATCTATACTGCACCTTTTCCTACAGAATACTATTTAAAATGAAAGATCTACACATATGGTAGAGCAAGCATTTGAGATTATTTTCTCTCTGTTAAGTGAGTCATGTTAATGACGTTCTTTAAGGGTCTCCCTGCCATGGAAATGGCATATCCTCTATGCCCTCAAAAGATTCATCAAGTAATTCCCTTACATAAACCTTCACAGACCGGCTGCAGCACCCTTCACAGAGATCACATGCATGAAATGACCTCAGGGAAGAGAAAGGCTTGTTTTGTTTGCAACAGTGTCCTGAAAGCAGTGATCATGGGAAGAAATGAATAAACTATTTAATATTACTAGCATCCTAACTGACCAAGCCACGCAGAGAGCGCAGCTTTGGTTTTGCTTTGTGGCTGCAGCAGTTCCAGAATGGTTCACGTTTTAAGTGGAAATGGGGAAGAATATTAAACTGCAAGAAGAAGAAGATGTAAATACCTGTTCCTTTTTGTTTCATGCTTTCAAACCACATCCATCTCTATGATAGTACGCACAACTGCTAAATATCCTACTATAAATTTTAAATTGACAAATAGCACTCTTTGCTAGAAACCACATCATGGAAAATGGCAAAAGACTTGTGCTGTATACCTTACCATCAGTGGCAAATACTTCAATTACCATGGTGATAGAATATAACAGTAATTCTCTGAACAAAGGTCCTTCCCAAATATGCATTCTCATCAGTCCTTTCAAATGCTAATACTTCATCTCTCTGGAAGAGCATATTGTACACACAGCATATTCTTAAAAAGGGACATGTTTTTGTTTAAGGTGATTTTGATGCCAGTGAAAGGCATTAGTTCACCTCCAGAAGAAAGAATTGCTTTAAACTCACAGAAAGCAGGAAATGGTCATTTCTCTTGCATGCCTTCTCCAGCTGACACCTGGCAGAAGGGTGGTTCAGCTTCAAAAATAGTTCAGGTCAAGATATGCATATTGAGACTGTCAATTTTATTTGACCACTGTGGATTTTTTTGGTGGTCACTTTAAAAGAGATGCATGTTCACTGACTGATGATTGGACTGAAATATTATTCTTCTATTTCACAAAACTGAGACAGTAATGGACTTTTTGCTCTTTCCTAATTGGACTTGGTGAAATCCGTATCTGAATGCCAAACCTTAAACCTGCTTGACCTTTTCATTCTTTCTTTAGTATTAATTCCATTTTAAGCTTCTCTCTTCATGTAGGAAAAAAAAAGTCAAAATTCTGCTAATAGCCAGATTATTGAGAGAGATAAAGAGCACAGTATGCGATACAACGGCAAAGGACATAAATAACACCTTCCAGTTAAGACAGTGAAAAGTGGATGAAAAATGAGAGCACTTGGGAACTTTTCAGCTTCTCAGTCACTGGACACTGTTAGATAGCCATAAGTACAATCTAAGTCATTGTCCAGTATTCAAAAACATTGGATTAATTCAAAAGCTTTGATCATTATTTTCTTTTTCTCCCTAAATCTATCGACTAATTTCTTGCATGCAGGAACAGATGCAAAAAGATAAATACTGAAAAAAATTTTTCACAGGCACCACTTCGAAGTTTCCTGGCTGTTAAAGGTACTCATTAAATGTTTAATGGAATAGTTCAAGCATTTAGTTGTGCTTTGCTTTGGCCCATAAACACCTTTACTTATCTTAACAGATCACCTTGGTTTGTTGACAGATGCCAACAAAAGAACTACCATGAACAGTGCAGGGCTCTCTTCTGCCAGCTCCCAAGCAGAGGGAACTCTTGTAAACAGACTGAGTTATGCAAGAAACTGAGAGAGTATTTCCCTTGTGCACTGTTACAGTCCTCTCAGTAACCAGCCAAGGATACAGACAACCCATCTCAGATCCAAGCACTTCCTATTAAAAAGCACTTAAGTCCCACAGTATCAGAAGTAATGGAATCCATTACATGCAGGCAGCAATGAAATATCACTAGGGTGAAGAAGAAAAGTACCATTCTCCATTATACTAAAAAAAAATCTAGAGCACCCACAGGATCATAAGGTAACTGTGACACAGACTTTTGCTGCCACTGAAGGGCAGGAAAAACCAACAAAGCCTTGGGATTTGGGATTCTGTTTTTTCTTTTCATTTTGAAGAGAGTGACTCATTGATTCCTTGAAGAAGGCAATGATCAATGGCTGTAAAGCAGGTATGAAACCATTTCTCAAGGGGATGGATTCCAGCATCGGTGATGACTGCTTGTCCTCCAATCTCCATCTCTTTGGGAAAATCATCTATCAAACACAGGGGACAGAATTCCCATCATATTTGATCAATGCCAGTACTGAGGAATCCATTTCAGGTGGATTTAAAGCTGGATGTGACTGAGAGTTGTCCCTCTTTCAAGGTGAACTTTGCATTCACTTCACACTGGGCCTCCTCCGTTTTTAGGGGCTCACCAGTCCATTGAGTGATTCAGTTCAAAATCGTGCTCTAAATCCAGGAAGATTCAGAGTAGGCTAGAGGCTGAATAACTTCAGGACTTGCCCTACTGTCAGCAGAGTAAGCAGAGCACTCACCATGCCAGATAAATTCGACACTATGCATGGAATGAGTCTCTACACTTTCCAAGGCTGAGCCTTTCAGCAATGCAAGCAAGCCATGCACACAAAGATCAGAACATGAGCAAACCTGTGAGACTCAGAATAGGGGACAAACCCTTATTTTTTCTTCAGGGTTATCATTATGACAGGATACGAGCACTGCACAGGTGGAATAAAGATGGGAAAAAGAAAACTTCCTGATACACACACACAAAATCCAGTGAAGTAACTTCTATACACTTCAGTGGCAAATAAGAGAAAGTTGACTGGTAAAGTACCTGAGACGTAATTTTATGTACTAAACATAGAAAAATAATTGGATGCTAAAAGTAAGAGAGAAAAAATGATAGTCTCAGCATGAGACCGGACAGAATACCTGTTCTGTGAACAGCACAGGGTTTTATTTTGCTTCATTTTCCCTAGGTTTGCCTGAAAAAGGTTCATGTCAAAGGCTTTTCAAAGTCTAATCTTGTTTTCACCAAAACAAAATGCAAGGAGTAATACTTTTCATTATTAGTTGTTTAAAAACTGACCACTGGAGACTTAAACATTCTCTAACAGAGCAAACAAGAGAACAAAATAACTCAATTTGTACTCAGGGGAATTGCTATCTAAGCTTCTTGACTTTCTCCTTCCCTGCTTAGTTCAGAAACCATGGCAGGACTGCATTTCCCATGAGAGGCCAAGGCAAAAAGTTCCTATGATGGATCACCCCCTCTCTCTGGAAAAGAAACTTGGCTGGCATAGCTGATGCTGACATACTGAGGAGAACAGAAGCATGCACTACCTGGAAGTCCTGGTAGTGCTGGCAGTGCTGGCAGCTGAAGCATTTTGGCTACCAACCAGAAAAATCTTACAGAAAAATTCACATTTTCAGCGAGTAAATCCATAATAAATCAACACATTTTCTGCCATTGCTGGCTCTCCTGCTTTCTCTACATTTTTCTTGACCCCCTAAATCCCTGGTAATTTAGTGGTAGAAAAAGGTATCCGTGGCAGCAACAGCCCCTGTGGTTCTGACAGAACTTTGTGACTTGGGTGTCTTATTCACAACCCTGTTGTGCTCTTCCAGAGCAACTGGCTGTACTGGAGAGAATGAGGGCCACGACCTGTTTGCAAAGAGTAGCTCTGGAAGACACACTGTTTGTAGAGCTGTTGTGCTTCTTGTGCAAAGACATTGCATTCGTCTCCCTGTGAGCCACAGCGTGCAAGTAAGAGGATGGAAGAAGCTTTGGTCCTCCCTCCTATCAAACAGTGATGTTAAAGATTCCGTTCCTGGTCCTTAGCCACAGCAGGATCACTCCAAACTTTCCAACCACTGGCAACTGAAATGCTACCTATACTTAAGAGTGACAACCCATCCCAATAATCCAAACAAATCCAACATGAAAGCTGAATTTGGACTCTTTAAATGCTTTCTAAAATATTTATAATAAAAATGTTAACTGTGATACCTTTTCAGTTCTTCTGAGTGAAAGATCAAAGACGAGAAGTATAAATATTTAGCAGTTTTTTCTGCCAACTAGATGTTAATACTAAAGGCTACAAAAAGTGTTACTAAAAATAACATTGCTGTCAAATTAAAATATATTTCATAATGAAGTAGAAAGGGAATTTATATGAGAATTTAAAACAATTCATTCTCCCAAGAAATGAAGATGGATGGCAGTGACAGATGGTTTGGATGTATCTCCACTGAGCACTAGCAGAAATCAGGGCCTAGATGACAGACAAGCGCATGGGAAGGCCTGAATGCTGTTTTAGACACTTGCATAGATTTCATCACTGAGATTAGTGGTTCTGTCCTCACCAGGCCCAGGAAGTAGGTGTTTAAGTTCCTTTTACACTTGTTGTGAGTTGAAGTAAAAATGAACATGGCTCTGTGCTCAGGTAAGAACCTAAATGACTTTTCCAAGGTCACACAGAAAACTGATGAGAGAGAAGGAGGCTTGGATAAGTGCAGGCACAGACCCTTTGAGTTACCCTTCTTTCAAGTTACCCTTCCCATGCACCCACACTTCCAGTCTCCCTTCTTTTCTGCAAATTGTACAGCAATCCTGGAAACCAAAACTGGCTATGGCAGGAAACAGCAACTCATCCCATACAGAACAGACAGGGCAGGGAAGAGTGGAGAGACAACATCAGGATAACCAAATATGCTATATGTTAACTGATAAACTAAGCCCAAACCAGGAGAAAAAAGGACTGTGACAAGAAGTCAGCAGGAAGACCTGAGTTAACCTGAGACTAGAAGACAAGAGGGACTTTAGAACAGAGAGCAGAAATAAATCACTGGCCCCTTTTTTCTTTTGAGGAAAAGCAATGTATTAAAAGCACCTGCCCCACTGGTCAGCCTGCAGCACCAGAAGGCAACTTAAAAACATTTGTTGCTGGGTGTGTGCAAATATAGGGGGTTTCTCAATGGGGCTGCTTACAGTATCTGTCAAAACTGCTGAAAACCCTGCAGCCACTTGCACAATTAAGTGTTGCTTGCTATGTCCTTCCAGTTCATAAGTTATTTTTCCTCTCAGAATTGTCAGGTTTTATGAGCCTTAATCTGGCTAACTGGATTTGTTTTGAGATGCAGAAATTCACCACTTTTCCTCCCTGAGGACAGAGTGGTTCCACACAGACAGCCACAAGAAACCTGTTCTCATCATTTTTCTGACAGCTGCTGCCTTGGGAAGACAACTCAGAGAAAAGTCCTCAGAATAAGGAGATCTACTGGCCAGCAGATTAAACTACTGTTAACACAAGGAAAATTGTCTGGCTGTTAAACTTTTCTCTTCCCAGATCCCGTTTGTACAGGTAATACATTTGGACCATGATGAGAGACAAAGAGTCGGGATCTTTTAGGTTATTTTGAATGGAACGATGGGGAAAATGTGGCAGCACTATTGAAACTAGCCCAAAGATGACAGCATGCCCATGACGTGCACTGGCCAGAACTTTCACAGTTTGGAAAACTCTAGCTGACATGTTTGGCATGTTGCCCCCTTAATATTATGGTTGCTCTTCATGAAAATAAAAATGTGTATATGATAGGAAGTATGCATAGTGCACGCCTCCTACAGTGAGATAATATGAGTATCATGCAATAAAACACCATGTGGGCATGAAGATTAAAAGGTCAGGGCACAAAATGAGATACATCATTCTGAGAGTAAAACAAAACTATTGGTCTGCCACTCAAGAAAGGAAAGCAAGCCACTGAGGCATTACACTAGGAAGATCAAAATACCATTTTTTCTATGACTTTACTAAAAAAGGCCAAGCAATCCTCCCACTAGCAGAAATTAATATCAACAAAGAAGGAATAATAAATTCCAGAATAGGGAGTAATAAATTCCAGAATAGGGAATTCACAGGGAGCATCAGAGTAAACCAAATGTTCTCAAACTGTCCAAGACATGAACTTTGCCCTAAAGCACTTTAGGAAGGAGCAGAAGAAATCTCAAGGCTGTTATCAGTTGTCTTTGAGAGTTCATGGTATTAATAATGCCAAGGTTGTGGGTTTGATCCCTGTATGGGATCAAACCATTCACTTAAGAGTTAGCACAATGATCCTTGTGGGTCCCTTCCAACTCAGATTATTTTGTTAATGTGTGAAATGATTTGTAAGCACACAATGGAAAATTAAAAAAAAGGTTAAAAACAGAAAACATGGATGTATAGATTAAATTTAGTCAAAACAACCTAATTTCCACCTCTAAAGGGATAACGGGCTAATAAATCAATAATCAGTAAGTGAAACAATAAATTGCAGGAAGCAGTATGGAGGGTAAGTGCATGTGTAGGTGTGTGCACCCTCACAGTGAGCTAAACCAGGTAAGAAAAAATGTTTTAAGATCAACATGTCGTAAAGCATGGTTCCACTGGCAGCTGCAAGTATTTTCAGACAAAGCTGAAAAATTTTAGGAAAAAATTTTAATCATGATAATGAAAAGTGAAAAAAACAAGAAAAATAGTAAATCCAGTTCATAAAATTAAGTATTAAAAATCTGTCTTCCCAAACGTTTCCCCATAGAGTGAACTGCATATAGGTGGATGAGAAAACTGTTGATCAATACTGATGATAACTACAAAAAAGTGATCTTGTCAATAATTCGCTGTTTCTGGGAGCAGTTATCCCCAGTTCAGCCAAATGTGAAGGATCATTCTTGTAGGGTTCTTCAACCTGGCTCCTGGATGATGGAGTACATTCACTAATGGAAGAGGTGAGGCAGCAGAAGTGTTTGTTAACTGGACTATGACATTAAGCTGGGTAAAATACTAAGTATAACCAAAGACAAGGTTAGAGCAATCCTGACAAACTGAAAAAGCTGAAGGATACAATTCAACCAGACCAAGCGAAAGCTGGGCATACATCAGCACTGCACAAAGCATCTAAGGACCACACAGAACCATGAGCTGGAGGTGAATCTGTGATGTTGCTAGACAACACAAGTTAAAAGGCAAGACTGAGAGAATATAGGTGGCTCAGCCTAAAGAACAGAAAGCATGAAGACCTGCTTTAAATACCTAAAATGCTGCTGCACAGAGTTAGGTAATAATCTTTCATCAACATTCACAAGCAGCTGGAGACAAAAGTAATGAGCTCATATTGCAGAAATGTTCAGCTTGAAAATTCACTTGGAAAGGCAGTTGGAGTCCCCTTTGCTGGAAGTCTTAAAGGACTGGTTATACAAGTGTCTGTCAGGAATGCTATAAGTAGAGCTGATCCTGTTTTGGAGTAGGAGGATGAACTAGGTGGCAGTACTCTTCAACTCTTTAGCATAACATAATGTAACAGTCTTTAAAAATGCAGAAAGTTACTTGACTAGCAAAGATAGCTCCCTGTAGCTCCAATTTAACACACATCCAGTGTTTGTTTATCCCCTGAAAGTGATGTAACCTCTTTAGACCTGCAACCCTATCATTACCCTTATGGGCCAATGTTGAAGCAGAGCACATAGGAAAGCAAAGTCTGCTCAGTTACCTTTCACTGCCTCAGTCCACAAAACAAACAAACACACAAGCAAACAACCCAGAAAAGTCCACTCTATAAGACAGCATCCAAAAGGGAGAATGTCACTCAACTGCTTGTCCCATTTGCTTCAGGGATGGGAGATGCCTTAGGAAAGCTCTAAGGAACAGCCACAGAAGGTGCTGCATATCTTTGAAAGGCTGAACTGCATTCTTTCTTTTAAACTTTCCTGAGTTTATATCAAGAGGTTAACCCTTTGCTCTCAGCTTTCCAAGTTCACATTAAACCACAGACAGTCTTAAAATAAGGGCAAAGTCCTTCTTCTAACAAAACAATATTTCAAGCAAGCCTGTTGAAATTCTTCACCCCCAAGCAACTTTGGGAAGTCCAGGGACTAGGAGACATCTGAGATGCCAATCCTTAAATCAAAATTGCCTAGTTGGCCCCACTCTGGGGACTATGGCCTTCTGACATAGAAGCTGATGAACTTTATGCCCTGTTTCAGGCAGAGAGACTGAAAAAATACAGAGGAAATGGTATGTCCCAGGACATACTGCAGATCAGCTAATTTCATAATAGAAATGCATAGAAATCTCAACTTGTGGAGCCCCAGTAGAATGCTCTGAATAAGCAGCCATGTTTCCCTCATATTCCTACATATTATCCTGGCCTCCCCATTCTCACTCACCTCCTGTTCTGCATTCACTTTCTGAGCCTGTTCCTTATGCAGAGAATAGCCGTGAGGAAGGAGCTGCCTTCCATTTTATCTACCTATGCTGCCTTCCTCAGCATAGAATGAGAAGCCATCATGATAACCCCACCTACTTGTATAAGAATATGTGCATGTAAGTGTGTATATCCAGCATACAATATTCTGTGATCCTGTGACAGCCATTGCTGCAAAGGCTAGGTTTTTTATTAACCTTACAAGTTTGCTTGGACTGATAAGACCGCTAGGTTTTGGGAAACCTTGATGTTTACTGAATAATTTTCAGGGATTAAAGTTGATCTCATAAAAGTGCCATTGCATATGTGTTCTTCTGTTCTTACATGAAATACAACATTGCCAAGGAACAAATAAACTATTTATGAGTTATCCTGTACAGTAACAAAGAATGGCTTAATGGGGGCATGTACTACTTTGAAAGTACTTGTCCTGGGGTGACTGTATGATGCTGTATTCCCTGCTGTCTGCTCTATGCCCAGACACGAGTCCTGTGCCTTCCTGTGTCTTTAAGCTCTTTCTCAGGAGAGGGGGGAGAGAAGCCTCCTTTGGCGAACTTTTCAAAGCCGTTTGTGCTCAAGGACACACACTCCCCAGAGCTGCTGTGGCTACAGAGCCGAGGAAAGCACCCTCCTGATTTTCCCAGCTCTTGATGCCTTTTCTCAGGAGAGAGAGTTAAAATTCCTTGCTTTTTAGCTAGCCTTCTAGCTGAGGCAAGAAAGTTTGCCCCTGGGACTTTGGCTTCTTCTTTTCTTCTGGACTGTTCAGCAACACCAGAACATCACCAGGAGGCCCTACACCGTGGCCTGGAGGGGCCCACACCAAACCTCAGCTCCAGAGAGGAGAGAGCCACACCCACAGAAAGGACTCTGAAATCTACCCAGGTTTCCTCTCCATAGCGAATAATAAAGTTTTATTATTTAACATTATTCATTCTTTTTTTTCCATGCCTGCGTGCACTTTGCTTGTTAAACAAATAGTTTTTTTCACTTTCCTCCGGAGAATTTATTTCCAGATCTGGTGGGGGAGGGGCTGCTGAAAACTGTCTTCTACCAGAGGATGTTCATTTCAGACGTTCCTCCAAATCTGTCTCAAACCAAGACAATTAAAACTAGCGCCCAATGTGCGGCTGGAGGAAAGTGAAAAAACTGAGATAATTACATTTTGGTTTTGATCACTTTGTAAGGGGGTAAAGTAGTCACCATGTTGGTTGAGTTCATAATGTCTCTCTGGTTTGAGGTACTAATGTCTTTCTGGTCCCTAGGCCTGTTTGCCTAGACAGCAAACCAAGACAGTATTTCAGTCTGTTCCCTTAACTGGAGACTCTCTTAAACAAGTTTAAGATGTATACTCTCCTTTCTCAAAAAGAGATCACAGTCTTGACACGACTGTCTGAATCACAGCAGAAAGACTCATACATGCCACAGGCTCCTGCACCACAGTCCCACAAACCTGCCTTACTTGTAGGTAATTCAGTGTAGGTCACACACAGCAACCATTAACTCAGATCGCTAACTGAAATGAGCACAAGTTATTCTTACATTACTGACTTTGGAGTTATCGAAGACATGACTGGTATTATTCATTAGATGCAACAATTTGGTGGCATGACCTTAAATACCATCATCTCTGCTTGTAGACCTTCTTCATTTGAACTACAATAACATACAAGGAAGGAGATGTTCCCTCTGAGATTATAGGGAGCTACACCCGAACAGTCGCCTTGCCACCTATCTCCCGGAGGTTCATTCCATTAAGATCAGCAGAGTTTGTTCTCTACTTTGCCTGATGATGTCTGGTGTTCCAGCATTATGTTTCAAAACATACTGAGTACCAAAGAATATTTCAAAACATACTGAGTACCAAAGAATTATTGGACACTCAGTGCTGAAAGGGTTGCAGTGCAATTCCTGCACCCTTCTGCATCCACCGTGACTCTCCACTGCGCTCACATGGACAAACTCTCTCCTCAGCCAGTGACACCATCTCTCTGCAGGGATGGCTGAACCAACACAGGTGCCATGTGTGTGGATTCAGTGAGGGAATATACTTCCCTAAAATGGAAGAGATGTCAGAAGTTATGCTGTAGCCCTTATTGAGACAAAGATGGAGACTAGAATAACCCTGTGGCATTTTGCACTGTACCAAAAGGTGAAGACAGAGACAGTTTGGACAACTCAGTAAGATCAGATTGCTTAGCAGCATGAAGTAGAGAAAGAGTGAGAGACATCTGCAGAACTCCTTCCTGAAACCCATACAATTTTCATCCATAGTATGTCATGATACTTGATGCTGTTGTGATTTTACTTTAGCATCCACTTGGGAAAAGGTTAAAAGGATCTCATCCCTGACTGCAATAAACACATCATAGAAGCTGAAGCACCAGTCCAAAGCTCAGGTTGCATGGGTTTGGACAGTTATAGGACAGTCAAAACATTTATAAACACTTCTAAGCTGGATGAAAGCTTTCTTATATTACTGGCAGATCTGCTAGTGGCATTATCTGCACTGGCAGGGACAAGCTTAGTCTCCTGTATCTCAACAGATCTTAGTTCTGATTCTTTATATCTCACAACACATCACAGAAACTCCACAGGGAAGCATGGAAAGAATCTGGATGAGGCTCAGCATCCACCTACAAATCCCATGGTTAGATCCATACTGTGTTGGATCAATCTTTCAGTTTTGCTGTTGTTGTTTTTGTTTTTTAAATTTCGAGTCTGTATCTATTTTCTTTTCCACAAACACTGGATAAGTATTTCAGTAGCACCTGGGTGAGGCAATAAAACTGAGCAGCAACGCTGTTTGCACAAATCCTTCTCCAATCCCATTTCCAGGTGCTTCTCCCTGCTTCTCAGATTTGCCCTACTGTACCTAAACCAGCACATCAGCCTGAGTGGCTGCACATGTGATGAACCACACTAGCAAGCTGATGGGGTTGAAAAACGACCAAATTCCCAGTCTGGGTCACTGAATGGCCACCCCAGCCACTCTGCCAGCACAGTGCAGGAGTAAGAACAGCACAGAGCAAGACTTAGGCTACCAGGAAAAACACATGTGGAAACAGGGCTAAAATCACAAGCTGGTAATTCACTGAATCCACATAAACATTAATGCACAACCTCCTTTTTCCCCCCAAGTTCATGTAAAACTCTCCTATACATCAAAATGAGATTCAGATATAAGGGAGAGGAAAAAAAACCCCATCTGGCTGTCCCCAAAAGCTGCTGAGTCCAAGCTCCTGACCTATTCCCACTGAAGGCAATGGGATGACAACTCTTTCTGCCAACTGAGGATTCAGCTGCCATTTTACAAAACAAGAGGGACAGGTCCCTGGGTAGCAATGTTTTTAAAACTGATGAGCAGAAGCAGCCAGTCGGATCCTCTTCTTAAAAATGATGATACACCAGTTTAGTTAGGAAATGAATGTGTTCAGGACAGCATGAGAAGAGGTAAGCAAAAACTGCTATGACAGCTGAGCTTTGCTACACTGCAAAGTCTTTTGCCATTAGGTAAGCCTGAGGTCACTGGTCTGAGCTGATCTTAGGTGTGTAGTGTCCTTCACAGGGCCTGTGTTGTAGCACAAATTTCATTCTGTGCTAGTGAAATTGTCCCTTCTGACAAACATAATACACATCTTCAGAAGGGAGGGCTGTGTTTGTAAGTTTTTGTAAGTCATTCTCTCAGTATTTCATCAAATATAGCAAAAATGCCTAAGTTACTGCCATAAAGAATAATCTGTTCAAAATCATTGCCTTAAACTATTCCCCCATATTGTGGGTCATCAGCCCAAGCTGACTTGTGGCTTTTGGACACTGAAAAGCAAGGTAAGAAAGAAGTAGGGCGTGGGGATCTAGACTTAGAAATACTAACAGTGAATCACTTCTTCGCTGAGAGAAGGCATGATTGCCTTTAATGAACAGTTACATGGAGGATGTGAGATAATCTAAGTGGGACTGTTACGAAATTTAACTATGAGATACTTTGAGTCATGATCTATAAAGCTGCTAACTGGGTTCAGTAAGTTGTTGATTCACTACCGTATAAGACTGGGCTGCTCTGAAATCCATCTGGCTAAAGGCACTGAGTGGTTTGCTTTTGGTTAGGGAAGATGGAAGTGAGCACATTTGCACATGAATTTTCAAGAATAAAAAATTAATAATTAAAAAACATTAGCCACAATGACACACCATCCACACTAACAATATTGTGTCATTTATATTTTAATTAAAGCTGTCCTGAGACTGAGAATAGGCAGGAATGAAATTAGCATGGATTTTTAATAGTCTGAGAAAAAAATACAGCACATTCTCTGCACTTAAGTATCTCTTATGACATCAACTCAAGATAAAATGAGGACTGGGCAGAAGGATGCTGGGTACTACATGTAAATCACGGATCTTCCACCTTTTAGAATATTTTCACTCTCAAAATGAGACACTAAAGGATCTTAGAACTTAACAAAAAGAAGAAAAAATGGGGAGGAATTTAAAAAAACCACTATTATGGATATAATTCATTCTGGAGTAACTACTCCAGCAAAGACCCAGGGCTGAGCTAGTCAGACATTATCTTTCAACTATTATCTTTCATCTGAAGAAAGTGTGATTAGTGGAGGAAATGTCACATTTACACCTAAAAATTGTTTCAAAGGCAACTTGTATCTTTTGGCACAACTCAGCCGTTTAAAAAATACTGCAAGAGAAAGAGGCAGATATAGCAAAGAGCACTCCTTTTTATGATTTCTCACCCTTGTATTAAGCCATGGCTTCAGCTTGAATATTTAGTGTCTCGGGAGTTGGCATTTCTCAGGCAGCACAGGAGGACTGCTCTCCTCTGGATCCCAGGGATGCAGTGCCAGGGCTCTCAGAGATGAAGGCTCCCTGCACAGGGCGTGCCCCATGGAGCACCAGCCTGCGGTGCAGCGCAGAGCAGTAGGACATGGGAAACTGCACCTTCTTCACTCCCTCTGCTGTGAAAGGGGAGAGCTGGTCTCTGCAGCTGCTCTACAGCAAGTGCGAACGGGACAAAGGTGGTCAAACTGGATGGAGAAGGAACATTTACTAACAAATATGCATCTTCAGAGATTTTCCTCAAAGGTCACGTTGGCAGCATTACATATCAATTGAGGGTTTCTTCTGAAGATGTCTGTGCACACTCACCACTAAAAGATCCACAGTGTTACTCCCAACTGCAGTGCTGTCTTGAGGAGTGCAACATTCATGACCATTACACATGGACACCCTACAGCCCTTATGGGCTTTGTGGTTGGGTTTAGTTCAGCTTTTGGATTTTTTTCCTTTAAATGGCAACTACTCTCCGTCTTCTTTTTCTGGCTTTTCACTTTCTTTTTCCCTTCTGCTTTTATTTTGGCTTGGCATTTGCTGGCATTGAGCTCCGAAGCCTGTGCATGGAGCCAACTAAAGTTTTGTGGGAAATTCAAAGGAAATGAGATGTAAAACTAACCAAGAAGTATTTTCAGCACAGAGGTACCAACTTCATGGTCACCCTCACTTGTAACCCTCTGGAAATACCACACAAACCAAGAAGCACAGGAGCTTGGAGAGGATTCACAACTCATCTCTCTTGGAGAGTTTGTATTTTGCATCTCTCTTTCAGCTTCATGTTATTAGGACCTTTGAGGAGACTTTTTTTTTTTTGCTTTTCAGACAAAGACAAAATGAAATTTAAGTGTACTCACAAACTGTGATGCCTGAGCTACAGAGAATTATTGAGTTGCCACTCATCAGCTGAACTGCTGAAAGGAGCTATGTTCATGTTTCTAACCATTCCCCCAATACTATAAAATCCATTAGCTTAAATGGCTCCTGTAAAAAATATTTAAGATTGTGAAAACTTCCAGGCTATGCAGATGAGCAGAGAGGTGGCAATTCATTCAGCTACAAAAACGGGATCAATTCCAATTACAAGTTCATACCTTATTTATAGCAGCCTCGCCTGCCTAAACTAACATATTCATCTCTGACAAACATCAGACATCTCTGACCATGGCAGGATATCAGAAGGGGAAGCGGAGCTGAGAAGGACAGTGAATGATAAGGACTTGCTGAATGTCATTCAATGAATCATTTAACCTCTTTGCATGTGAAGAGAAATGCAGGCACCTTACTCAGCCTTCCTAAGAAGCTCAAGTCAATAGACACTCCCATCCAAATAAAGGGCTCTGAAATCCCTGAAGAATGAAATATAAGTATTTGACATACCTGGATTCCATGTGCAGGACCATCTCTGTCAATACCTGTAGTCCTGCTGCAGGACTGCTCAACTCTTACGTGAGACAACGTGGCTTCTGAAAAGTACTCTGGCAGTGTGGCAACACAGGCTGAGACAAAACTCCTACTATGAACCTCAGAAAATAAAGAGGGTAAAACTTTGTGCATAAATGCTTTTCAATATATCGTGTGTTTAAATTTCCTCTTTATCAGACATTTCAATGCATAAAAATGCAGTCTATTGTGAAACAGCAGGGCAGACTGCATGGATGGTTTACCAGACTTGAGAGCAATGACTAGCAGTTGATCCGTCACCCTCACGCTTAACAGGCAAAAAAAATCTGTCTCCCTTCATCCATCATGGTCTAAAAAGCAATAGGTCTAAACACAGATATGATGATTCTAAACTGCAATCTTTGATATAGCAGTGCCTGGAAAGGTTATCTGCAAAACTGAGAGGCAGCAGCCAACTGTTTTTGCATGAAAAGGACAATCTCCAAGAGAAGATAAAGGGTATCTGTGTGACTTTCCTGCTAGACATCCTCCAAAGTCACGAATTATTCTCTTCCCACAGCAAATACCACAGCCTCTTCATCTGGAAATAACAGGCAGCAAGGTCTGCAAGAGTAGCAGTCCTTGACCTGCTCACTCCTGTGGCAGCACCACACCTGCTTTGTGGCCACACAGCTGGTTGTGCAAGCTAATGATACCCACTCATCTGAAGCACAACCCTCCAACCCTACTGTTTTTTTGGAGGACAGGTTCTCAGCTACACCTGTCTCCTGATGTGGATGCCATAACACAGGGGATGGCATGAATGAAGGAGGGAAGACTGGGAATAGTTAATCAAAACACAAGTTTTTGCCACTGTCTAAGATCATGGCTCCAGGGCCAAGCCCAGAGAATCTGCCAGCTCAGCTCCTACCTGCCTTGGGGTCTCCAAAGCAACTGCCAACACAAGACGTGGTGTCTGCAGTGGGTACCACTTGGGACCAATGCCAGAACATCTTAACCTGATCTTTCTTAATTTTGACTGGAAACTTCACATGCCTGTAACTTCAGTGTGAGTTACTGCAACGTAAATGATACTGCTGGCCTGTAACCTGTATGAGAATGAAGAGTACACTGAGCTGAATTCACCTTGCAATACATTTATTTTGTAATGCTTTTTCTGTTCCTCATAGTTACAGAGACTCATGAGAGAGCAAGTAGAAGTTTGTGGGATTTGGGATGTTTGTCTGGCTGGAGGCATTAAGAGAATCCGATTCATTTGTGTTTTCTTTCAGGAATGCAACAGCCATCAAGCAATCACAAAATAGTGCCATGATTAAACAACTGATCACAGGCAAGCATGGGGATGCCCACACACAGTAAATCTGCCCTGCTGCTTCCTGGGAATGTTTGCAGCCTGTGCCAGGTTCTCTGCTGCTGTGTTAGACTGCTCCCTGTTCTCAAACTAGCTCATGCACAGGCTTTCTAAAAGCAAAGCAAGCCCTTTATTTAGATCTTTCATTTGCATTTACATTTTTAAAGAAACAATTGTGATTTTCCAAATAAATAACAGAGCCCAAAGAACACACACAAATATTGAAACTGAATTTGGGGGAACCAACTATGTATCTTGGTTTAACTTTCCCATTGGTAGAATTCAGAAAGAAAAAAATCCAAGTACGTCTAATACTTCTGCGTTTGTTGAAAATTGCCAATAATTTTTGTTGCAAAAACATTTTCCTTCCACTTTCAACATTCCTCTGAGACAAGAGCAAAAATAGTTTAACTGTGAAAATGATCCATTTTACAGGCATCAAACTATTTTTAAACCCTACTCCTCAGTCTGCTCTTCTATGCCTAGATCATCAGTAATTTATTTATGAAATTCCCTGAGGAAGGGAGTTTGCAAAGGAAAGGTAGGTGGGAAGCAAAGAAAGCCCTACATATACATATATATATATATATGTTCATTCCCTAGAGGGGACGTTCCTAGTGGGGAAGGTGCCAAATTCTGACCTCTGACACAAGCATCACCTCACTACTAGCATGGTTTTGTTGAATTCAATAACATGCCCAGTACCACCACAATAAGCAGAACCCAACCCTAATGCTGAACATGCAGAATTATGGAGGAAGCAGAAGACCTAAGTGTTGCATCCGTCTATTCTGTGACATAAACCACTGTAAGGTCACAGGAAAACCAGACAAGGGGTAAGTAGGAGGGCACACTCACTGACTGCACTTGAGAAGAAAAGGAGTAACACCACAAAATCTGCAGGTGGAAGTAGGTAAACTGGTAAGGGAGATGTGTGATGGCATCGAAGATCTCTTGAAGCACTCCCTGAAGCTGGTAACCATAACCAATATGCACTTAAGTCTTAATTTGGGAGCAAATCCAAGAGGGATATGCTTGGAGTACTGGACTGGGCTCCTCCTCTATCCAACATAGGAAAAGCAGGTGATACTGAGATTAGCTCAGTTAGTTGGAGCATGGTGATATTAACGCCAAGGTTGTGTGTTTACCCCCCATATGGGCCTTTCTCTTAAGAGCTGGCCATGATGATCCTCGTGGGTCCCTTTCAACTCAGAATATTCTGTGATTCTGTGACACTGCAAGCCATCCTTTGCTGTCAGTGAAGGAATGACTGACATTTCAAAAGCTGGAAGATGACCAGGCTTTGGTCCTTCCACGATCCTCTCCTTCTTTCTGGTACACTGAGAGAGTGGGTGGCCATACAGCTTTCCTCCTGCTCCTTTGCAGGGACAGTGCTGCAGGCAGTATCCTTTGTGAGGGGGAATTACACATGTACTCCCTCAAAAGGCACAAAACTACTACAGGATCAACAGCTTAAAGACAGCTAATAAATCTTTAACTTCAGTACTTTCCTTTAGTGGGAGCCTTGTGAAGCTAAGATCCTATATCCAGGTGCAAAAGAAGCAAACTTCACATCTGAACATCTGAATGACTCCAGGCACACTTGTCAAATGTGGGTGTTGCAGGACTTGTTAAGAATTCCTGCCTGCATAAGGTGTTTCCCGAAACCCAGAATGAAAATATTCTTTTAGTGGAATACAAGTCCAAGCTCATGTTTAAAGCAAGAACTGTTGATCCCAAATCAACGAAGCAGAAGATTTTCATTACTTGGAGCACAGAAGGAAATGCTTGTCAGATACGTTTGTGGAAATTTCCTTACAGGAACACGTCTGTGTGCACATAGAGGAAGGGCCTGTTTTTGGGAAAAGAGCCTGAAGATTTCATACATTTGTTACCATGAACTGCCCTGGAGATTTTCTGTATTGGTTTTCCAGAGGAAGAGGTTGTACAAAGAACTGTTCTGCAAAGGGTGCTACCTCTGCTAGAAAAAGACAAGCACTGAATGCACATTTTAATGTCACACAGGACACAGTTGAGACTATGGCAGCAAGAAAGGCAGAGAGAGAGGCATTTCAGAGCCTGCACACCCCTTTACAAAGGCAAAAGCCAGACAAAAAATGGATTTGAAATTCCTGCAATGTGAATTTTGTCTCTACTCGCGGTTCTAACAGAACGAGGTGTGAAAGCACAAAACCAAAGCAAATAGATCTGTTGAGAAAAGACAGGGAGAAATGCACAGCAACTTAGTCAGCTCTCCATCTCCAAAGAGAGGCATAAATCATCTTCCTTCCACCTGTGAAACTCTCAAAATCCCAGTCCAGGATTTAAAGTCTGGCCTTTGGGGAAGGCCAAGCCTAGAGTCCTGCACCCATATAGTTTCTAGAGGATCCTAATCTCAAAATGTGAGAAAAACCAACTTCCAGTCATGCCCTCTTCACATGAAATTCACTCGGGCAATAGCCACCCCCATTACAGTGCTGGCAGTAAGAGCCCTTTCACAAGTGTTTGCTTCCCTCCTGCAAGCAGCTCTCTCAGAGGCTGCTGACCTAAAATGCTCTCTTTGTTGAGACTGCAATTTTTTCTTTTAGAAGACAACCAGGAAGACTTTTCCACGGTTTATTGTGGAGACAGAAGAGAAATGGACAGTTAATGTGGGAACATCACCTGCTGTTTGGATGAGCTTAGTGTGTGTGTATCAGGATAAAAAGTCTAGACACAAACTTGTGGAGGCTGCTTCCTGCACCTCAGCCCCTAGACGTAAGAATGTATTTTACATGGACGTTCAACACACTTTTCTCACTGTGTGCCATCTGTCCCAAAGCTGTTTCATCAGCTCTAATGACATAACCTTCCTACTTAGCTATGCAAGGAAGCACACGGGCTATGAAATCGACTTCCACTGCTGGTTTGTATTCTTCTGCTAATTCATATGGGTTCTAATTCCATGCCCTTTAGGCTTATAATAAATATCACCCTTGATAAGCCAGCACAAGAATTAAGCTAATATTGAAAGAATCTGTCAGACCACTTATTTATTGTTTTAATTTTATGACTGTCTTGATGTAAATCCTAACAGACATTGGCTAGGTCCAAACAGAAATCACTAAATCACCCAACATACTAATTCAATGGGAAAGCAGAAAAGGTAGTATATTAAGCATGTTATAAATGAAGTTGTTAAATAATTCATTACTGGTTTTGAAATGTATTTTGTTGAGTAACAAATAAAACTAAAAACCTACCCAATAAGGCAATATATATTTTTCAGGACACTTACTATATCATATGTTGGACTTACCTTCTGCACAATGGAGGCATTCCTTTATTAGCACTTAGATAAAGTTTATCTAACATATTGCATGCTGTTAAATATTGTCTTTGTAAATACTTAGGTGAAGAAATATAATTGTATTCCTATTCATATTCAGGAAGAATTTACTTTGTGTGAATGTGGAATTTACTTTCCACCCTGCATAAGAATCTGATCTGCAACTTGCCATCACCTTCCTCTCCCTCCCTCTAGGTTCACTAAGAGCTGATGCATGTATCAGCTCACAGGATCAGACCCAGAGCTGGACTTGAAAAACTGTTAATTAATTGTTAATATTTTCTTTATACCACTCACCCAGGGGAGAATTTTGCTTGTAAAGATGTATTGGTACCAATTCAAGTGGATTTGTTGAACTCAGTTACAGATGACCACCTCTGATTAGCCAGTTTGCTATTCTATGAACCCAACATGGACGAAAGGGTTAAGGAAGGAAAATAGATCAGGCTGCAGGTTGCCATTTTAAATGCTCATCTTCTGTAGTTACTGATATTAAGAATGTCCTTTTAATAAGGTCACCATTTATGAAAACTCTATAGTCACATTTCAATGCTAGTCAAAGCTAAACTGCATTGGTAACATCTGCTCTCTGGGGTAAGAGTCTTTTCAACACTTCCATGACACTGTAAAAAAAAAAAAGTTAATGCACAAAGGAAAGAAAGAGAAATGAAAAAAAAAAAAAAAAGAAAAATAAATAAATGAGAGAAAAGAAAAATTAAAGAAAGAGCCTTCAAAATGCCAGGGCTATTTTCATAAGTCTCTCTTTGCCACCAAAACCAGAAAAAATTGCTAATCCCTTTCCCTATTAGGCCAAGGGAACTCCCCAACAGGAGACTCACTTTTAATCTTTAAAGAAGAACAAAAAGAGACAAAAAAGTCACTTAGAAACTTTATCTTTGCAATCAGATGAGGAAAACTATTCTGTGATCCCTCAATGCCTCCGTGCTCCTGAAGTGAGGATAAGAAGTTGTAGAAGATGTTTCAAAACTTCTCTTTCCCTGTTGCACTGGGGATCATGTGCTTCAACTTCACTGGCAGTCTGTTCAGGGAAAAAAAGGAAAACTCATCCTATCCTGTCCCTGATGGCATACTGTTTTCTGAGGGAAGGGACAGCACAGGATTTTCTGTGCTAAGGTCTAAAAATACAGATCCAGATTTTCTCCTTTAGACATAATACCTGGACACACACTTTCATAAATGGACTTAATTGTGGGAGAATCCTTTCAGTGGGAAGCACCCTGCAGTCAAGATATTTTTTAGAACTCTAGGACAGAACATGCCAGGGGTTACAAGGCACAGGCAATCTCTGCTCTATTAATGGTCTTCAGAGAGCCCAGTGATGGCAGGAGCAAACAGCATTTCTCGGTGCAGCTGTCTCTGTTGGCCTCTCCAACCCCACAGCAATGCCAGAGGAGAGGAGGTAACACTGGAGAAGAGACTGCAGCGGTGGTGCTGAGAACTCCCCATTTAAAACACACTCAAGGTTGTTCTGGTTTATGTCAACTCTCTTCCTCTGCCTGAACTACCCCAGCTGCTGACAAGTGGTTTGCTTGAGACCCCTGACCATCTCAGCAGCCTTTTGTGGGACTTGCTTTGTTAATGTCTTCCTTGTACTGTTAAAAATCAATTTGACTGAGTCTACCTTTCTGTGAAAAGGTATTTTTGAGCGGGAAAGAAACACCAAACTCTATTCATTTCCATACAGTAGATGTTTCTGTATTTGAAAGGCCTATTTGCCCTTTCCGAGGGATTCCATTCTCTCCGGCTGCAGTGAGGTGCCTTTAGGCTCTGGCTCCACATTCAGAACAATATGGAAGCTGTGACCGTGTTTCCTTCAGTTTGTATCCTTGCACTGTCCAGTATTTTCACATCACATTAATCTTTGGTTCCGTATCACCTTAACTATGCAACAAAATGCCAAGAATGTAATTTACTACTTCAGCAACTGTCATTCAACCAACAGATTTTAATTTATTATAAAAATAGCTTCTTCCTGAGCATCCTCAACCTAGCTAGTGACTCTAGTAATGGTAATGATTACTGAAGATTAATCTAGCTCTCTGAGTTGAATTTCAAAAAAGAACTGTGTATTTCTTTAATCTAGAAGTAGTCATCTGCAGATGAGTTTAAAAATCAGCATTTTGCTAGGACAGAAAATAACCCTCAAATAGCAGGAGGTGAAATATGGGGACTGAGCTTTAAACAACTTATAGCAACAGAGGGATTAGTGCTGTAAAAAACAGCCCTCTGGTCCTTTCAAGCATCAAATATTGTTTCATTAAGAAAGTTGTTCCAAGCCAAATAAAGAATATTTCCCTGATAGCAAGCCAATGGTGGAAGATTTCTCCTATTCACTAATAACTGGGTTTATGTACCAAAGCAGAAAGACTTTGTCTAAACTGCTTACAAACCCACTGGAACTCTTTTGCTCAGGAGATTCTTGTGTCAGTGATTATTTATGCACTTCTGTTATAAAAGATTTCCTTTTAACTATTTTGAATGTGGTGCCTTCTAATTGCACTGGATGTGTTATATGTGCAAATCAGTAACTACAAGAATGCAAGCAGCCTTCTCTGCACTATTCATTATTTTTACATTCTGCTATTGTGTCACCTGTTATCTGTCTCCTCCCCTACCCGAGCAATTCTAAAATTTTCATTCATCCTCATGTCTCATGCATTTTCACATCTCTGACAACTGCTGCTGCCTGGATATTTTTTCCTGATGTTCACCAAGATGCAAGGACCAGCTATGAACACAGCTTCTTATAAGGGGGACATGACCACAATTTATAAAATAGAACCATAATAGTTACAGGCACATGTAACCACGAAGAAACAACCAAACAGACTGGAAATTAAATCAAAGTGCAGGACATGTGACTTCATCTTCAGCGGAGAAATAGTTCTCCTTAAGGACTGACAGTGAGTTGAAAAGACAACTCCTACACCAGCAGAACTACCTACACATACAAGCACTTGCTGTGTTATGTAGCATCCTTCTTCATGTCAAAGTCATAAATTACAGGAATCCTACCTCCTAGGCCATCAACAACAATTTGTTCCTAAAGTATATTTAAAATCCATTGACATCTACAAAATATTCCTTTTCTGCTAGGCATTTATCCCTCTTAAGCCATGTTCCCCAATAGATTTTATTGCTGTCATTGCTCTTCTTTCCTGCAATGAGTTTAGCTCATTCTAAAATAAGGTTTAAGGGCTTGTAGGTTGCACAGGAGCTGAATTTCACAATGGATTATATATTTTCGTTATCAGCACAGTCACTTTATTCAGTCTAAGATTCCTTCAAAAATCCTGGCACCTTGCTGCAATTTACAGGTTTGTATTGCTCCAACCTCCTTCCTTCTCCAATACGTTTAAGCTTTATTACCCCTCCCAGAGCTGCTGTTTGCAGGTATCTTTCTGATAGATGGCACAACCACGCTACAGAGAGCAGAATAGTGCAGAGGTGTCTAAGATAGCAATATCAGACCTAGGTTTGGAGCAGAAGTAATCTAGCTGCAACAGGACAATTCCTGGTGCAGGGCAATTCACACTACTTCTTCACAGGTAGATGAACCTACACATGCACAGTCTTCAGTGGCCAGTGACAGGGTAACAAACCTGGCTGAGGTGCTCTAGGGACTCAGAAGTCAATTGAAACAGATTTCCCATGAGCAAATCAGTTAGGTATTCTGAAATATCCAAGGCATCCTTAATGTCTCCCTGCTTTGATGCCTTACAAAATTTCAGTGGCATTTTGTATTTTCATCAGTCTTACTAACACTGCATGTACATATTCAGATGCTCCCTCTTCAAAGGCCCACGCTCTCTCTGCTGTCAGCAGACATCACAGGTGAAACGTCAATCTTGGCAAAGTCAAGACTGAAATGCTGCTGACTTCTCTGGGGCCCACATTTCATCCCATAAGGTCAGGAAATGTTCATGTCAGAATCATGTTCAGACTCATGATTGTACCAGCTCTCACAGCAGGTTTGAAAATAAAGGCATCCAAGAAATCTCCAATCCCTTGTGACGGGCTGATACCAGAGGTGAAACTGGAAACAAACAGTGATGCTTCTGCAGCCCCGTGCCCTCAGCTGCATGGCTGCAGCTGCAGCTGCAGCTGGGTGGCCTTGGAGGAACAAGCCAGCTCTACAGACCCTTGCCCAGCGTTCTTAGAGTCCATAACATGCAAGAGAGAGTCATGGGGCTGATGCTCATTAATGCAGAGGCCCTGGTTTCCATTGGCCCTGCAGTAGTTTTATCCAGGAAATTTTTACTGCTATTTGTGGTAGCCAGCTTGGTTCAGCCTATTCTGTAAGAGACGGTGCTTTTGAAGTCAGCACATACTGCCTCTTCTTAAGTGTCCTTTTCAGGTAAACTCTAAAAATAGACCAAGCTGGCACCTACAGGTCAAACTCTGCAGTTCCTTCAAAATCCAGAAAAACTACAGCATGCCTCACACACAGCTACTGTAATTCCCCAGGCTGGCACTTAGTCATCAGTCAAAGCTACTCTCACAGCACAGAAGTAGATTTCTTTCCCCTCCATTGCTCTCTAATGTTATTGAAATAAAAATAGGTGGAACTGTGATTTTTCCCATCTTGTCTAAGCACTAAACTTTGGTTTCTTTCAGAAAAGGTGTCTTCTATAAAAATACACTACATTTGTGACTGGGCTTTCTTCATAATTCAAGCGAAAGTTAGCAGCTGTTAGAGTCTGCTGCACACACACTGACCTACTTCATGCCACTTACCACAATGAGAGGTTCATTCACACTTTGTATTTCCTTTATGCAATAGCCTCAAATTCTTTTGCCAACAGCAACAATAGTTTTCAATAAGTCAGTCTTTCTTCCACAGTCAGACATTTTAGCTCGAATGCCCACAGTTCGAAACTAACAGTGCAGGGGAGAGACCAGTGAACACAGAGAGCTGCAACCTCTCTGATCCTTCTGGCATTACTTGTTCTTCAAGGCATCCAAGTTTCATCAAATACAACACGGAACGTGAAAAGTTTGATGGGAAATATATACAGGGGGGCTTGACTCTGGACTTACTGAAATGTGTACATTTTCAGAAGGCCCTTTGAGAGCACAGGAACATCGGTTCTGCTTCCAAAGAGCCTGAGGTCCAGATGCACAAGAATATACAAAGGCATACATCCAGCTGACTTCAGAAGCAGGAATACCATTGCTGACCTAAGCTGATGGTAAAGTCACTTTGGAAACTTTCATTCACTATCTCAAACATAATTATTCCTCCACAACATCACTTGCTTCCAAGCAAACAAAATACACAATTCAACCACCCATACCGAAGTTGTTCAAAACCAATACATAAAACAGAAAAATCTCTTTGCTTAGATGCTATTACTAATGCAACAGCTTCATGTACTCTGCAGTGAAAAAAAAAGTTTTTGCAACTTTTTCATAAATTTAAATAACTTTATGAGAAAACGTGGTGTTATAATCATATGGGAATCATAAAAACCAAAACATAAATAAAGCCTTGACATATAAATAAATTACATTTAAATCAACAAATAATATTTAGGGATCATAAATAAATAGATAAATAAATAAAACTCTAATGCTGAAGTTTCAGTTGAAATTTGCTCTAAGCTTTTTTGGGTTTCTTTCTCTTTGCACAAGACCCAGGAGATGTGGACCCATGCAAATGGGAATAAGCTTTACCTGACTCTCTGTGATCCGAAAACACCATATTTTATTCAGTGCAATAAATACTGGTAATATTAATGTTCTGCCTAGCAGACATATTTACAATACTACAAGGATTTTATGAAATCATATCACTTTTTCCTACTTGATGACACTAAACAGTCTGTCTCAAAAATTTATTACTTTATTTTCTTTGAGTTCCCCTCATAGCCAATGAGTTTTCCTCTTCATTGTTGCCAGTTCAGTCTGTGAATTTAATTTGCACTAGATACTATACCAACATGCTTCATTTTACTTTTACAGGTATGTGTAAAAAGTTATTGGTTGGAAGTAGTTTATCATACATGCATATGAAAGAAAGCATTCAGTGGAAAGCTATAGGCATTCAGGAGAGAAACACAGTCAAACACAGTGGGTTTTCCTCGGTGTGACCTGAAGGATCACAATTCAGCCAGCACCTACGAGAAGGACATTTTGAAAGATTATGTTGAAAATAGAGAGGCTGATATTCTGACACAGCAGCTCCTGTAGTAAGATAAAGCAGCACCTCTGTATGTTGTAGAAAACCAAACCACTCCTGCCTTGTATATGGTTAATTTTGTTTATTAATTTTAGCATCTGCTGGATGCATCAAGCTAGTCTGGCTTTCTCAGGGATGCATCAAGCTAGTCTGGCTTTGTCCTTGTGAGTACATCCATGACCTCTTCGTTAATAGGTTCCTGTTTCTCATGCTGTAGACTTTACACCTCAGTTTTTATCTGAACTGGCTGCCTACAGCTGCACAGCCGATTTCTGCATCAGGAGGCTGCCATGGCAGACACTTGTACAGGTGGTAACACTGGCTTGCCAAATAAAATCTTACCCTCAGTTACTTCAAGTGCACCTTTTTGGCTCAACTTTTGCTCATTTGCTCATTGACAGGAGCATTTTAATTAACATGTGAGAAAAAAAATGAGCAAGACCAAAGCTGCGTGCATTGAAAACACTAACTGCAGTTTCCAGGCTGGGAAATCTGGCATTTCCAAGGCTTCTGATACCATATGCTGCAAATGCGAAGGAAACAAAGATCATTAATTACGCTGAGCCCCTGATAGCCAGGCCCTTAATACTCCATGGGTCTGAAATTATCCAGCCTCAAATTTTCTCTCACTTGATAGGACTGCTGATGGTACAGCTCATTCTTGAGGCCATCTCTAAGTATGTGAAAGACAAGAAGGTGAGCAAGAGTAGTCAGCATGGATTTGCAAAAGGGAAATCATGCTTAACCAACCTGATTGCCTTCTGTGATGGGACAGGTGGCTGGATAGATGAGAAGAGAGCAGAGGATGCTGTTACCTGTATTTCAGCAAGGCTTTTGACACTGTCTCCCACAGTGTGCTCACAGGCAAACCCAGGGAGTGTGGGCTGGATGAGTGGATGGTGAGGTGGCTTGAGAACTGTCTGAATGGCAGGTCTCAGAGGGTTGTGATCAGTGGCACAGAGCTAGCTTGAGGCCTGTAACTAGTGGTGTCCCTCCAAGGATCAATTCTGGGCCCAGAATTGTTTAACTTATTAATCAATAACTTGGATGAAAGAATGGAGTGCCTCCTCAGCAAGTTTGCTGCTGATACAAAACTGGGTCCCTTCCAACCTTAACCATTCTGATTTTGTGGTTCTGTGACTGCATTAAGTCCAGTCTGTTTACCCTCTGTATATTATTACCTAAATTTCCCCATCTTTCGTCTTCTCTACCCCTTTTTGTCCATGTGATCCCTGTCCATTTATTTGTACAGTTTATCTCCCAGTGAAGACCTGCTCTTGAACACCATCTGTGGAAGTCATACGCCACTATTTATCTACACAGCTTGGACAAGAGAACCAACATCTCCCTCTGTGGAGCTCTTGATGGAGGAAGGGATCACCCTTCATCGGAGCTGCCATCCTAAGACTGATCAAAGCCTTCCCCACAGAAGAGCAAATGCTCAGTAAAAGCTGTGCAGAATCAGTATGTGACAGTGGATGGTGTGATATCAACTCTTAGTCCACATGGGGCTGATACACAGAGACTGAGTCTGGCGTTTTCCCACAGGAACACAGGGAGAATATTCAACTCCCTGAGAATGAATAGCTCAACAAATGAGTTATTAAGAATTTAACTACACAAGTCCCAAGAGAAAACCATTGAAGCCTATTAAAATGAATTTGAAATGGCTTCTTTATATGGAAAATACACTAAATGCTATGTTGCAGGACCTCCCTGGATTAGGAGAACATGTTTATGGGTCACTGGGACGTTTCTACTACGGGAAGCCTGAGACACCACTACTGAAAGAATCCACTCTGCGTTGAGGGGAAAGTGCCAGATTAGGAGCAACACCCCCTGAAGTAATCCACTGATTACTTCAGAAAAGTTCTTCTAGGTTTAAACTGAGCTTACTAACATCAAAATCTGGTCCTTAATAAAGCTAAGCAGCTCAGGAGCCAGATCAACTCCTTTAATTCGGGAATAACTTCCTGCTTGGCCAGGCCAATCCCCTTGTGGTTACTGCTGCATGTCAGCCCTGGGAGACACCGAACATTTTGGGGCTGAACAAGCTGATGTTGCCAAGTGCATCATGTACTGTCTGGTCCCTGGCATGCTGCTTGGTATGTAGGCAATGGCAGATGTAAACAGAAGTCAAGCCCACGCCTTCAAAGACAGCTTTTCTGTAGGAATATAATGAAAACACCTACACTTAACATGGCACGTCTCTCCAGCTACTCTTTACAGGGAGAATGCATCATTTACATCTAGGCACTGTAGTTACTTCTTCAACCTCTATTTTTTCATTCACCTCAAGACAGATCTGCTTGAAAATGGTCTGATTACAGGAACATGTAATTTCATTCTGCCACTACAGTGAAGAACAAGATGAGCTCTCTGTGTAGTAGACTTCATGCCCTCTGTGTCACTGCTAATGACTTTCTCTCTTGGACAACCTGCCTCTAGGATTCAAGGATCACCTGGGGGTTTGCTTTGCCTTTGGAGTGGCTCAGGCTGTGATGGACTTCTTTATCTTACATCAGCTTCCAGAAAAAGACACATAGGTCCCCTGACAAAGTTCTTTGTACATTTTAAAGAATGCAAATTGAAGAGCATTCAGTCCTGAAGTTTATTTTTCAGGAACACTGTGCAGACATTTCCAGCAAGTGCTTTTAATGGAAGCTTCTTTGCCAAGTATTGCCTCCTTTTCTAGCTGTGGTTTTGAGAAAACACATTTGTTCACAACAGGAAAAGGCAGAGCAAAACTTTCAGTCCTGTATACTCAATCACTCTATCCCCTGGTAGATGACCTAGAAAGGCTTCTTTTTTTCCGCATAGGGTTTACACATGTAAGCATTTAGTACTGAGCTCATACCTACCAGCATGGTAAGATGCAGTGAAATTCAAATCAAAATCAATGAAAGTGATAGCATTAGACCCAGCAATTCAAAATCAAGGGTCAAAGAGATTTAAGTGCAGCAGAATCACTTTTTTAAAAAGCACAGGAAAAGTAAGACAGAGGGGTTTAAATTGTGAGATGATCAGAATACAGGAAGCAGAAAAGAGGAGCCATATTCCAGCCATATTCCAGCCATATTCCAGAGCACACTTTGAAATGGCCTGTGCTGCTAAACAAAAGACAGGCCATTTATTTATTTACCCAACTCATATTGATTTGGAAAACTAGCAAGAGTATTGCAAAATAAAAACAGCATTAGAACAGTCTACATTTTGATTAGCTTTTGCTGCCATAATTTGCAGAAGCGCATTGACATTATGTGTGATGGGACTCAATAAACAAAATTAATATAACATGGCTACCACTCAACATTTACATAACATTTTATGCCTTCACACCACTTTGCAATATAAACTTAATAAATTAATCTCCATAAGGTAGGCAAATCTGATTATCCTTATTTTACAGATGAGTTAACTGAAGCTTGGCAGAAGTGACGTCACCCAAAGTAGCACAGAGAGTTGCAGGGAAAGAGTAGCAATTAGCAGCCAGTTTGGGGCTACAGAGACTCTGCCATTCCTTCTGGCCAATTATTATGCAGGACTCCCTCATTGCTACCACAGTGTAAAATTTAGAGATCTGTGCATCTGTCTGTTAGTATTTCCATGTTCCCTCAAACCATTATTAATAAACACCCACAGAATCTGACTGAGGGACCTGGTTTCTGCTGCACAAACACACACCAGACCCTGTAGCCCTCTAGCTTAGTCTGCAAAATTAACTCAGAGCAAGAGGTATCCTGACCTCCTCCAGCCAGTAGAAATCTGGGCAGTCACAAAGACAAGCAAAAAGGAATAATTCCCAGGGAAGAAGCAACTCATCTCCTTCATACCTTCCTCCCATCAGACATCGCTGTGGGCCATGCCCAGCCTCACTGGAGGCACTTACACATGTTCCCCTCTCGCTGCTTGGCTCTCCCACCAAAAAGCCTGTTTGAAACAATGACAGCTGCTCTGCCAGTCTTCCACCCAACCACTGTGGAGCCACCGCTTTTTGGATTCATGAAGGTTTTCCTGAAAGATTTATTTTGCCATTGGCATTTATTTTGACTGAATATCATGTCACATCAGTTCAGTGGAAAGGAGAAGAGAGGATTCCTCTTAGAAATGGTATTTTCTGTTATGCTAGAACAGCTGCCGAGGGGAAGCTACATCCAAAGGGAAAAAGGGGGTCTTTCTAACAGGCATTTGAAACACTTAAATCAGTGGTGAGGTAGAATGACTTACTCCCACCTAAATATACATTTCCAGATTTGCAACTTTTCCTACAGGTACTAAAATTCTCTTCAGGCCTTCAGGATATAAAAATGTCAACCACTATTATACTAGTCCAAAAATGTGACAGAAGTGTCACTCAGAAAGCAGAAGTAAAAAACCTGCAAAGAACAGGGTTTTTGAACAAGCATGACACAGACAAATACAACCTAAACACTTGCACTTCACAAAATGGTCTTGCCCGCTGGCTGTACCAAAGGTGGGTAGTCAAGTAAGCACAGAACTATCCTCAGTACCATCATTCAGAAGAACAAAGAAGAAATAACAATATGGTCCTTAATTTTGCTTTTCTTTCCATTTCCACCCTCCTAAAATTTATTGCTTTCTCTTATAGCAACACTTCTTCCAGCTGTTGTATTGGAGACAGGGAAAATGTGTGTTGTACACTAGAGCATCAAAGGTGACTTCTAAGAGCACAAGAACACTAAAACATTTGTTTTGTCTACTCGTGTCCCTAGTCACGAGTAGACAAAAAAAGTGGTTTTGTGACAATTTAATGGTAGTAACATCAGATTGGGGCTTTACCTATGCTCTAGGGGAAAAAATAGTAAAAAGTAGATCCAAAACCCTCTTTCATTTGAAATACCTCTGCTTTAGGTAGAGGAGGTGATTTACTGGAGAGCTGAAAGAAATTGTAGACAGAGGAATGGAGTTTTTGCACAAGCAACAGGGATAAAATACCACAGTAAATAAAACCTAAGCTTAATTCTACCCGATCTCCCCTCTCTTTAGATTTGGCTACTGACATTGATACAGAACAGTATCTGTTTGACAAGGACCACCTATTTGGTCATGGACTCTCCCTGGAATGATTCTAAATGGAGAAAAATATTACAGATATGCCAGTGGAATGTTACAACTGTTGATAAACTTCATACATACACGCAGACAAACATACATTAGCCTAGAGCAGGCACCACTGTCACTTTCCGAGCATCTTAAAATCTAAACTAGGAGCTTAGGTGTAGTCTGAAATCTTTGTATACTACATGTATTAAGAAACTCCCTTCTAGTATCTTCAATATGAAAAAGACAGAACTGAAAAGTTGTCTCATGCATAGAGGGGAAGATGATCAGACTGGGCCATTTCCTGCACACTTGAAGCAAAGGTCACTGCAGAGAGAATTTACTTCATCAGAGCCCACAGTGAACAAGTATAAATGGCTGGGACTAGCCAAGAGACAGAAAAAAGAACAGATTGGATCAACTACCCCCATGGGAAAGAGCTTACCTCAAAATATCTCATTTACTGGAAGCGCTCTGATCTGGAAAAAAATGCTCCACTCAAACCTAGGAGACCAGACCACCACTCACATGACTGACTGCTGGAAAGAACTTATCCACTGACCTTAGGTCAATTGTCTCAATAAAGAAACAAAGGCAGTCTCTCAGTGTAGAGTTGGTATTCAGCTACATGAGTTACTGTCAGCGAGGTCTAGGGAGATGCTTTGCTTGTCCAGTGTGGGTTTTCGTAATTTCACAAAGAGATTGGGCCAATTCAGAGGAGCAGGAGTTGGCCATTTAGTGTCAGGCTGGTCCAGTTATTCTTTTACCCTTCTTCAAACTTTGGAATCTGCACTCCTCCTTTTTTTTTTTTTTTTTTCAGAGTTTGGTTCATGTTAATCTTTAGGACAGATCCTATAGCCCCCATAACATTCAGGGGACTTTTTAAGCTATTTGTTTTGATTCTTCTCTGTCCCTGGAAGCCAATAGCAGCTCCCAGATAATCAGCAGAGAGGCATGACTGCCCCTTGAAATGCCAGGAGGAAGAGCTTGGTTTTTCTACCAAATGATGAAATGCCAAAAAAGTATAAAGGTTTGAAGTTTGCATGTTGAGATTATCTTTTCTTGAGGAGCTTATGGCATTAAGGACACAGTCACTCAAAGAGCATTTCAAATGTCTATTCACAAACTTCACCAATTCTTAACATATTCTGTATCAACTCATGACTTGAAGATATAGGAAACTAAAATGGCTTGAGTGAACGGAAAACATCTCTAAACAGCCTGCTCTTCCTTTAAGCCTGAAATAAACTTATCCTGTTAGACATTGGTAGATTTTAAAGGAGCTGCCAAATGATTAAAAAAGAAAACAAACTCAAACCAGTGCTTAGAGCTCTCTTGAATCATTTAATGCAGACCTTATGTGACATGAGATGTGCTTTATGTCTTCAAACTGGCAGTGCAAACTAAGTAACTAATCCTCACAAGATGGGGCAGGTCAGTAATATCCTACTGAGACAGACAGGCTGACATTAAAACTCAGGACTACTTCAGTGCCTCAAATGGCATCCTGGGCCCTTCTGGCTGTGTCTTAAAGGCTTCAAAAGCAAATGCTCTAATTTTGCATGTAATAAAATTATTTGATATTTTGCTTCAAAAGCAGCTCTAAATATTTCTGAGCGGGCTTTCAAAGGGAGAGGGCTGCGTTCCTTTTGTACATTCATTCTCATGACATCTGTCCTGATACTTTATTTCAGATTATGTTCTCAACACAACTTGACCAACACAACTTTTGGTACTTAGCAGTCTTGAACACTGGGCCACTTATGTCTGAAGGCTGTTTACAGCTTACTGGAAATAGGAAATTTGCACCAGGCAATTATGGCCTGAACATTTCTCATTTTAACTCACGACAGGTTTTTTTTCACTCGCTTCAGGCAAAGTGTTAAAGTGCTGCTCTGCTCCTGCTACCAACTCCAAAGTTACACTGCAGGATTCCAGTTTTGATTCCATCATTTATTAATTTGTCAGTGTTCAAAGAAAGACATTTTGCTAAATGCCAGTCTCCTTCTGGAGCCTCTTCAACATTTGTATTACCTTTTGAGGTATCTTTCCCAACAATCCTGACACTAGAGGATGGCACCACTGACTGCACAACAAAGACTACAGCTCGTCTTCCCACAGCTGTGCCAGCCCTGTGGCACTCACCACCTTCAAACTTAATTCACTGCAACTGGCAGCCAGGAGGGGCAGCCGTGTCCTGGGGTGCACCAGGCACAGCATGGCCAGCCGGGCAAGGGAGGGGATTGTCCCGCTCTGCTCTGCACTGGGGTGGCCTCACCTCGAGTGCTGGGGGCAGTTTTGGGCGCCACAAGATAAGACAGACATTAAGCTCTCAGGGACTATCCAAAGAAGGGAGACAAAGACCGTGAAGGGCCTTGAGGGGAAGCCGTATGAGGAGCTGAGAACACTTCGCCTGTTCAGCCTGGAGAAGAGGAGATTAGGGGAGAGCTTATCACAGTCTACAACTTCCTCATGAGGGGAAGAGGAGGGGCAGGCACTGATCTCTTCTCTTTAGTGCCCAGTGACAGGACCTGAGGGAATGGCCTGAAGTTGTCTCAGGGGAGGTTTAGGTGGGCTATCAGGAAAAGGTTTTTCACCCAGAGGGTGGCTGCTCACTGCAATGGGCTTCCTAGGGCACTAGGGAAGTGGTCACAGCACCAAGCCTGACAGAGTTCAAGAAGTGTTTGGACAATACCCTTGGGCACATGGTGTGACTCTTGGGGTGTCTTGCACAGGGCCAGGAGTTGGACTCAATCCTGATGGGTCCCTTTCAACTCAGAATATTCTATTTTATTATGATTCTAAGTCAGGGCCAATCCACTGGTGAGGGAAGTGCTGCTGTTTTCAGACAGCTCAGTATCAAGCTGGGCCAGGGGAAGGAGTTGCAAAAGTAGCTGAGTGAGTGCATACTGCACTGTAAGAGACACCATAAAATTCTGTAACAGTAAATTCTGCAGAAAGCTAAGACTGATATGATATACCCAGATTCTCTGCAGGGAAAGGAGAATGGAGCTAAGGACTGGATCCAAGAGAAACTGCTGCAGAAGATGCTAAACCAGGGCCCTTGGGGAATTCAGCAAATTTCCTACAGTTCTGCCTGGACCATCTGTCCGTGAACTTGCTGGCTCCTGGGTCTTCACTCTGCTCACTTCACCTCAGCTTCATTCTGCCTCAGAGTGTTTTAAGTCATTTTAGTATTTGTCTACTTCTCAGTTGCTTGGTCTTTAGACAATGTTTTCAAGCACATTTTCATTTTTCAGCAACTACTATCACAAATGGGACCCTGCTCTTGGTTGCTCTTCAGGCACCATTGTATTGTGTGTAGTCAGTCACTCCTCAATGGCGTACTGGTAACTTAATTCTTACAAATGGATTTGTAAGTGTTAAGAACACAACTAAAGGTATAAACTAAAGGACGCTAAAAGCTAAAGATGGTCTTATGTCAACTAGGGCATTGGCCAAGGTGTTCCTGGACTGCACCTTCTCTGGGTATTGCTTATACAACCATGCATTTCCTGAAACAAACAGGAGCATCCTGGAATGAGTCTCCTTGGAAAAGCAGTGTTCAGTCACCGTCTGCCTGTCTGCTGGGAAGAATGCCCAGCCAGTTTGGTAGGCCTGTTCATCATGGAGGACAGAATCCTATTTGTTAATGACTGCTAGCTGGTGTTCCAGGCAACTGCTCAGATTCCCTCACTCTACAGCAGAGTGAGGGAAAGGGTCATGCCAAACACCTCAAATTCACTTTTTTGAAGCACTGATCACACCACAGAAATAGGAAAATATGTCAGTCAAGAGCTTGATAGTGGGACTATGGCTTTTTTTGGTTTATTTGCGTACTGACCCAGTCTTGAGCAAGCGTGCTGAACCAGCTGCTCATGGTCCCTCAGGCCAGCAGAACTGCTCCCAAACTGAGTCCTGGATGGAGCTTCTGACAAAGGGGGAAATTGGCGCTTGCTGTCCTAAGTATGGCATTTTGACTGCCTCCTGAATTGTCTTGCTTAAGAGAGGCTGATTCCCATGGAATCCTTCATATTTCACTCTACTGGCCCACTGACACACTGCAGTGTGTCACAGAGCCTTCTTCATAGCTATTGCTACCTGTCTGTTTTGATGTACGCCATCAAATCTTTGAGCCTATCGATTCAGACCTACTGATGTGCACAGTTTACTTATTCTCTGTTCAGCCCATTTGTTGGCCTAAAAAGACACCTCTTTTAAAAAGTAATGCAAATAAAAATGTTATTATTGATCTTTTGCATTAAAAAGCCTGTATTTCCAGCTAAATTGCAGGTGGTCATTTTATTTCAGGAGGAATTCTTCACATGATACAAAACTGAATGGAATGGTTTAATGTGATTATTAAAAAATAGCAACCACATTAGTTCCAATATAGAATCATAGAAAAGAATATAATTGTTTAGGTTGGAAAAGATCTCAAAAATCATTTAGTCCAACCCCTAACCTAACTCTGCCAAGTCCACTGCTAAACCATCCCTAAGTGCCACATCTAGATGTCTTTTGAACACTTCCAGGGATGGTGACTCCACTGCTTTCCTGGGCAGCCTGTTCCAATGTTTTACAAACCTTTCTGTGAAGAATTTTTCCTAATATCCAATCTAAACCTACCTTGGTGCAACTTCAGGTCATTTCCTATCATCCTGTCATTTATTACCTGGGAGAAGAGCCTGACACACTACTCACTACAACCTCCTTTCAGCTAATTGTAGAAAGCAATAAAGTCTCCCCTTAGGCTCCTTTTCTCCAGACTAAACATCCCCAGCTCCTTAAGCTGCTCCTCACAGGACTTGTGCTCCAGACCCTTCCCCAGCTCCGTTGCCCTTCTCCAGACACGCTCCAGCACCTCAATGTCCTTCTTTCAGTGAGGGCCGCAGAACTGAACTCAGGATTTGAGGTGTGGCCGCACCAGTGCCAAGTCCAGGGAGACAATCACTGCCCTGGTCCTGCTGGCCACACTATTGCTGATACAGGCCAGGATGCCATTAGCCTTCTCAGCCCCCTGGGCACACACTGGCTCATGTTCAGCCGGCTGTTGATGAATATCCCCAGGTCCACTAGGCAGCCTTCCAGCCACTCCGCCCCAAGCCCCTGCGCTTGCATGGGGTTGTTGTGACACAAGTGCAGGACCCAGCACTTGGCCTTCTTGAACTTCATACTGTTGGCCTTGGCCCATAATCCTACCTGTCCAGGTCCCTCTGCAGAGCCTTCTTACCCTTCAGTAGATCAACGCTCCTGCCCAACTTAGTGTCATAAAAACAACTGGAAAGATTTATGTGGATGCAGATATGTAGATGAATGCACATTATCCTCTTTGGCTTCTGTCCTCTCACACACCCTATTTACTCTGGGATTTACTGAGTCTCTGCTTTCCGTATCTTGGTGAAAGCAGAGCTATAACTTTTAACCTCTGATACAACTTTTAGTGAAGCTATTCCCAAGGTAACATTCACAATTTTCATGCTATAGCTTTGCAGTGATTTTCATTAACTGATTAGACAAACATGTTCATTTGGTTAGTGCTTCTTATTGCCATTTAAGTATCTATTCTTAGGACACATTACCTTACAAACAACGCTACCATCTCACCTCGAATATTGATTCAACTCTATTTTAAATTCCTGTTACATGAATACACTTCTGCAAACTGGCACCAACAGCCACTAACAGTTCTTACATAATCAGTCTCCTCAAACCACTGGTCTCTCTGACACCATCACTAATACACCAGGCAACATAAACTCCTAATGACAATGAAGAAACAGGTGAGAGAAAAGTAAAAATACTGACAGCTCTCTGTGGGGATCCTTGTACATATAGGTACAGCACTACATTGGAAATACTAATGCCATATAAGCTGTTTTATATCTAAATGCTAAAAAATAAAAAATGGGATTGAAAAACCACAGAACATCAGAGAATTCATTCTGAATGTGAATAATTTTATGTTCCACAGAAATCTGAAGTTATAACTGTCTACATAGACTGAAACTGTGACTTCAAAGAATTGCTACATATTCTGTCTGTGACAGCACACTTGGTTTCCAAATCTGGGTAATGCCAGCGTGTGGTTCATTCTTCAATAGATAATGAAAAGAGTGGGTTTTTATCAGCAACAGCTACATCATCCTACAGTGCTGGAGCTAGACACATGCTGCTAACTCAAGACAGGGTATTGACAGGAAACTGCTGTGACAGATTTGTTTCCCCAAGCAAATGTGACAACAAGGTGATGATCTCAAGCACTGCCTGATGCAGGGGAGTAAGGAAAACAAGAGAAGGAAAAACCACCAACCCAAGAACAAGTCCAAAGAATTGGGAAGTGTTCATAGGCTCCACTACCTTTTCTATTCTAGGCATGATTGTATTTGCTTTGGGGTTTTTTTGGTCACAGCTAAGATTGCTTTACTTAGAACTCATTATACTGCATGTTTTTTCATCTGATGATGAAAAACACTGCAGCAAATGTATTGAAGGATTTAACTCTAATGCAGCTTCTCCTATTACTGTTTCAAACTGTTCTGAAATGCTGGCTTGTAGTTTTTCCTGATGATCATCTCAACTACAGATCAGAGGAATTGTCCCTACCACTTTCCAGTTTCTGATGCTGGGTTTCCCCCTTCCATTCAATCAGGATCTTTCTTCTCATCCTTACCTTACTTAACAAGTTTCAGCTTGAGGGTTGAGGGCCTAGACATAGAGGGATGCTATTATTCTCCCACAGAAAATAAAAACCAGCTCCACTAAATGTGCCAAATAAGTCAGAACCAAAAGGCACAAACAAGTACAGGACATTTGTGCATTAAACAAGATCATGACCCATGAGATCAACTAATGTGGGCTGCAGAAATGTCCAGAACTGGGCTACAGAAGCAGACATAGCCATTATCAATTTGCTCAGTCCAAGAGCTGAGGAGACAGATGGTACAGTTGAAATCAAGGGATACCAAGAAGAAGTGGGGCCATAAGAAACTGTGCCACAGATGGAGAGACATCAGAGCTGGCCCCACGTCAGCTTTTCAGGCCCAGATGGATTTATTCTCTCAGAAACAACACTGCTGAATGCAACTTTCATTGCTTTCCTCCCTGCTTCCAGGGCCAGCTCATCTGTCCCAGGTGGTGCTGGGTGTTAACAAGCCCTTGGAGACCTGAACTGTCTCTGCTTTGCACAGCAGCCCCTGGCAAGTGTTGGCATCAGCCCCAGTCACCTACAGGGTGATCAGAAATTGTCCAGAAATTGTTTGAGGTGCTTCTGTCTCCACAGCCACAAGTCACAGAGAGGTGGCTGTATACTCAGTTCATTGCATTGCCCCCAGTCTTAAACAGCTTGACTGGGGAACAGAAATGCTGCTGACCACAGGGCAGGTTACTGTTCCTCTAATAACCCTTTCTTCAAGGTTCTTTCAATAGCAATATAACTTTGAAAAACAGTCACAATGTGATGACAAGCACACTCACTTGGCTCTTTGCTTTGAAAGCACCAAAGTGATAAACACACTTGCACTGTGTCTTCAGCAAACTAGCAACTGGGAGGAGTGCACTTACTCAACAGCAAAGCCCAAACCCTACTGTTCTTAATGCTTTTTGAAGGCTTCCTGTAGAACAGGTCCAAGGGTGAAATCAGCCCAGCTGTCTGGGCAGATGAAAAGCCATCTGTGCCATGAAATTGAGCCTTTTGTGCCCGGGGCTAATAACTTGAGTAGTAAGTAATGGTTCTGCAGAGCAGGAGAGATTCCTGACTGGAAATTTTGGGTTTATTGTAACATGGAGCCTGCCTTCTCTCATTGCCCACATGATTTACAATGCACCTTGGAGAAGGGAGGTGTTGTTCCTTCCTGAGAAATAACTACACCTTCCTACACCTTTGATAGACTCACATTAATCAGGCAGCTTAGGGCTTTCTGATGGTAACACGTGAAACTTAATTACATGTTCACAGACCAGGTGAAAATACAAGGAAAAAATGGGTATTATCTGCCCCTTGGACTATGTATTTGCTTTCACATTTCTGCCCAAACAAAACACTGAGTCTCTCAGAATCATGCATGTGAAAGCTAAGCAACTTTATTTTTCATAGACACAAAAAGGTGCCAGTACTGTAATGTAGAAAACATTAAAGATAAACACACACCAATTATCTATTTGTTCTAATTTAACCATTCCAGGTTTCTTACTGACCTGAATTCCAAGTTCAACTTCACTATCATTTAATCACAAAGATTTGAAGTGCAGAAGCATTGGCAGGCCTCATATTGGAAACGCTTGGTTGGGTTAACTGAAAATAAAGCTTGCCATCCTCTGGAGAAAATAGATCACTCCTTTCTGTGTCTTCAGACCTAGAGGCCCAGATTAAAGCCTGTCTTCCCTTGCTCAAAATACTAGAATACATGTTAGCAAACTAAAAGAAAAACATTTTGAAAATGAAAGTAAATTAAAACTACCAAGGGACAGATCTATTTTACACTGGCAATTTTCCTGAGGTTTTACTTTTAATGTTTATTGTTTAACTTCATAAAATTGAGTAGCTAGCATAATAGCACCTCAAATGCCTGAGAGGAACAGCCCATTAAAATATGAAGCATCTTGTTAATACAATACACTCATCAGAACACACCACAATTCCCTATAAGCTCCTGCAATTTTAAGGCTAGTAAACATTTCTAATGATCATCAGCAAACCCAAGTTTTCTTCAATGGTTTGTTACATCCCTTCTTTCAAAAGAGGTCTTGACATCAAATATAGTCAAACTGTTTGATAATCTTCCAGGGGTATGTAGAGTAAAGATGTAATAAAATCCTGGCTGTAACACTACAGTTTTCC